>BLSH010559732.1:518331-528576 GCA_018402905.1 Glandirana rugosa
ACATGTGACTATATATCATGTGACACGCATATATTATATATATATATATATACGCACAGTGTACTATATATCAGTGTACACTGTACATACGGTATATAGTACACTTGACGTGGTGTATTAAGATATATACAGCTTGGTGTGTATATATATATATATATATATACACACACACAGAGTATTGAGTGTGCACGATATATCTGTCAATACGGTATATAGTACACTTGACTTGGTGTATTAAAATATATACAACCTGTTATATATATATATATATACACACAGTGTATTGAGTGTGCACTACTGTATATATCATAAGGTATATAGTACACTTGACGTGGTGTATTAAAATATATATAGTCTAGTGCAGGGGTAGGCAACCTGTGGCCCTCCAGCTGTTGCAGAACTACAAGTCCCATCATCCCATCATGCCTCTGGGAGTAATTGTAACTGCCAGCCTTGCAATGCCTCATGGGAAATGTATTTCCACAACAGCTGGGTTGCCTACCCCTGGTCTAGTGTATACAGATATACACACAGCGTATTGAGTGTACACTATACATCAGTGCATTTGGGGGTGTACGGTATATAGCACACTACTTGACGTGTTGTCTTCAATTATATACAGTCTAGTGTATACAGATATACATGCAGCGTATTGAATGTACACTATATATCAGTGCATTTTGGGGTGTACGGTATATAGCACACTACTTGACGTGTTGTCTTCAAATATATACAGTCTAGTGTATACAGATATACATGCAGCATATTGAATGTACACTATATATCAGTGCATTTTGGGGTGTACGGTATATAGCACACTACTTGACGTGATGTATTCAAATATATACAGTCCAATGTATACAGATATACACGCAGTGTATTGAGTGTATACACTATATATCATTGCATTCGGGGGTGTACGGTATATAGTACAGTGTAGTTGGGTTGCTAAAAAAAACCCATCATGTCAGGAAGGCCACAAAGGAGAGTCAGACGCTTCCATGCCACTAAAAGAGGGCAAGCAGCCTCTGTGTCTTCAGTGAAAGGTGGCGGACGTGGTGCATCCTCTGCAGGCAGGTCACGCGTGTCCTTTTTTTCTGTTGTTGGACGTGCTATTGAGCCACAACATGCAAAAGAGTTGGTGGAGTGGATAACAAAGCCTTCCTCATCCTCCCCATCCTCTGTCACCCAGGCTCGTACAAGTTTGCCTTCCAACGCATCTGGCAAAGCGCCCTATTCCACCGAATCCTTGTCCACAGTTACTCCTTCTGTAGCCCCACCATCATGCACGGAGGAGTCACCTGAGTTGTTTGACAATAGTGTCAGTTCCATGCTCATGGAGGATGCGCAGCAGTTTGAAGGCCAACACCCAAGGCCCAATTTTTTGCCACCTGTTTGACTGGGGGCTTTCGTCACAATTTGTAAACGAATTTGCAACATCAGGCCCATTTCCTCCGTCCAACAAAAGTAACTGCAAGGGGTTACAGTGTTCTGGCAGTGCCAACACCCAAGGCCCAATTTTTGGCCACCTGTTTGACTGGGGCTTTCTTCACAATTTGTAAACTAATTTACAACATCAGGCCCAGTTCCTCCATCCAACAAGAGTAACTGCAAGGGGTTACAGTGTTCTGGCACCGCCAACACCTAAGGCCCAATTTTTGGCCACCTGTTTGATTGGGCTTTCGTCACAATTGGTAAACTAATTTACAACATCAGGCCCAGTTTCTCCATCCAACAAGAGTAACTGCAAGGGGTTACAGTGTTCTGGCACCGTCAACACCCAAGGCCCAATTTTTGGCTACCTGTTTGACTGGGGCTTTCGTCACAATTTGTAAACTAATTTAAAACATCAGGCCCAGCTCCTCCATCCAACAAGAGTAACTGCAAGGGGTTACAGTGTTCTGGCACCGCCAACACCTAAGGCCCAATTTTTGGCCACCTGTTTGATTGGGCTTTCGTCACAATTGGTAAACTAATTTACAACATCAGGCCCAGTTTCTCCATCCAACAAGAGTAACTGCAAGGGGTTACAATGTTCTGGCACCACCAACACCCAAGGCCCAATTTTTGGCCACCTGTTTGACTGGGGGGCTTTCCTCACAATTTGTAAACTAATTTGCAACAGCAGAGCCCGCACCACAAAAAAAATGACGTGGGGTTCCCCCCTAAATGAAAACCAGGCCCTTCAGGTCTGGTATGGAAATTAAGAGAAACCCTGTGCCACAATTTTTTAAAAAAATGACGTAGGGTCCCCCCCCAAAATCCAAACCAGGCCCTTCAGGTCTTAAGGCCCTTAAGGTGAACCCCGTGCCAAATTTAAAAAAAAAGTCCACATGCCCTCAACATGGGGAGGATGCTTTGAGGTCGCCCCCAAAGCACCTTGTCCCCATGTTGATGGGGAGAAGGGCCTCATCCCCACAACCCTGGCCGGTGGTTGTGGGGGTCTGCGTGCAGGGGGCTTATCAGAATCTGGAAGTCCCCTTTAATAAGGGGGCCCCCAGATCCCGACCCCCCATGTGAATAGGTTTGGGGTACATTGTACCCCTACCCATTCACCAAAAAGGCAGTTTTTGACCATTCCTATTTTGTAAAATATCTCTTTCTTCTTTCTTCCTCCATCTGCTCCTGGCCCGGTCCTTCTTCTGGTCTTCTGCTTCTTCTTTTAGTCTTCTTGCTTCCTCTCTTCGTCTTCAATCTTCAATCTTCATCTTCTTTCTTCTTTTACCGCCGCTGCTCTCTCCGTTGCTGCAGTCTGGCCCCTGCGTGTCTCCCACAATGGGCGGTCTTCATGATGACAGTACTTTTATAAGAAGGGGCGGGGCCACCCAGTGACGTAACTGAGTGAACCCGCACCTTCTGATGTCAGAGGGAGTGGGTTACCCATTTATGTCAACGGGTGGCCCTGGCCCTTCTTATAAAATAACTGTCATTGTGAAGACCACCCATTCTGCGAGACGCGCAGGGGCCGGACTGCAGCAGCGGAGAGAGAAGAAAGAAGATGAAGACTGAAGATTGAAAACGAAGAGAGGAAGCAAGAAGACTAAAAGAAGAAGCAGAAGACCAGAAGAAGGACCGGGCCAGGAGAAGATGGAGGAAGAAAGAAGAAAGACGAAAATAGCTATTTTACAAAATAAAGGACATTCTTCTTTTTTTCCTCATACCTCCACACACCAGTGACCTCTGCCTCTGTGCAGTAGCCGTCTGGGTTCAAGCCTCTCCCAGTGCGAAGACCCAGTGCTTGGGTCACTAAATTGTGCTAAAAAGCCTGGGTGCCCCTTCTGTGGGTCTTGATGGGTCTTGGGAGGGCCAGCTAGTTCATTAATTTTCCTTTTTTGGTTCCTTGCAACATACAGGGCTGCCTATCCCTATTATTCTGTGCTGCCTCATATGTGTTCTCTGTTACCTTGATCTGTTTCTCTTTTGAGTGCCTCCCATGGCTCCATGTTTGTTTGTGTTCTGTTTGCCCAAGTGGGGATCTAGACCATGCTGCCTGGGGCGTCTTGATGACATCATCGGGCTGCACCGGCCATCTTGCTTATGGGCAAAAGCTCACTGTTGCTAGCAATGAGGGATGCAGTCCTGGGGGAGCTCCCTCTGCTGATTTTTAACCGGTAGTACACCAAAAAAAAAAAATGTATGTGTGTATGTATGTATGTGTGTGTGTGTGTATATATATAAATATATATATATATATATATATATATATATATATATATATACTGCTTTAATTTGTTTCTTTTACTCAAAAAAAAGAGAAATGTATGTATATATATAAATGTATTTATTTATTTTGGTAAAAAAAAAAAAAAAAAAAACTTTTATTTTCTGTTTGTTATGAAGGCATATCTTTTTTCTCCTCTCTTTTTAATGTGAAAAGACCTTCTCTCTCTAGTGCTATTTTCCTTTCTGGCTATCCTCAATTCAGCTGGCCATCCTATCTGTCCTTGCTTTGAGTGTGTTCAGCCCTGCATGCTCATGCTCTCAAAAATCAAGAGCCAGGGAAAGGCGGACGGTCTTCATAAGAGTGTAACTGCAGATGCCGCATCCACTCAAGGGACAAGGTTCCAAAGAAGACGTGTTATCGCCTCTTCCCCAGAGCAATGCCAATGCCCTAGCAAGAATCCGGCAGGGCCTGTGGCACAGCGCCTGTAGCCAACAGGCTGGTGAGTAAAGACTGCCTGGAGGAGTTCGCAGTTAACAGGAAACACCAAATATCTGTATTAATTATGATGCAAGATGCTATTTTTGACTCACTTCAGTTATGCCAGCTAGGTAGCCCCCTCCTAGTTGCTAATCTAGTCACCAGAAAAACAACCTGACACTCTGGTATGTGGCGCTCAACCACTCAGATCTGCAGTGAAGAGTAAGCAGTTCTATGTCCCCACCTCTGCCTCTGTGCAGTAGCCATCTGAGTTCAAGCCTCTCCCAGTGCGAAGACCCAGTGCTCGGGCCGCTAAATTGCACTAAAAAGCCTGGGTGCCCCTTCTGTGTGTCTTGATGGGGCCCTGCAGTGTTTCCTCTTTAGGAACAAAATCTGCTATTATGTAAGTGTCTGTGGGCTGAGGCTTGGGCTACCCTGGTGAGTGGGCAGCCTGCATATAATAGCTCCTCTTCATCAGAGGAAGACCCGGAGCTGCTTGGTTTCAGTTTTTTTCCTTCGTGGAACAGTGGATCCAGGCGGTCATGCAGGCCATTACATGGGTAAAAAGACAGAGTCATATTTACGCTTTCTTCAAAACGGCAATTCCTTCTCCGTTTATGGAAGAAATTTAATCAGATGGATGGCAAAGTCCAGAGAAAGTTTCTCCATTGATTGTCTATACAGGTTTTATCCTTGTCAGAGACCGGATATAGCATCACTGAAATCCATGCCCACAGTAAATGCGAATGTAGACTAGTAACAAGGCGACCAACAGGGGTCTGCCGTCCGGCAATTGCCCTTACCTGGGTGACTAGTGCTTTTTGGTTCCAGGAGATAGAGACAGCCGTTGGAGAGGAAATCCATAAAGCTGATATCATTCAAACCCTAGCCAAGATGAATGTGTCTGTGCCTGGCCATAACGATACTATGCTCGGTCACGGCTACGGGGGCCCTATGTTTGAGACCCTGGGCGGTGTCTTGCTTCCCAAAAACAAGATTGGTATGAGTCACTTTATGGCAGAAGATCTCTGTTTGGCAGGAAACTGGAGACAGCCATATCATAAGTGATACGTAGTAAGTCTGATCTGCTCCCATAAGACCGGAAGCAAAAGGAAAAGAAAATGTTTCTCCCGGCAGGTTTCGCTTCTCTAGGTCCAGGGAGCCTAGGGCCAGCTGTCAGGCCAGGGTCCCAGGTAGAGGATGTAAGGGAGCTCAGGCAACCTTTCACAAGGCCCATAAGTGAAAATCCTTGGGTATACCACAAGTACCCACTAAGCCCTTTTGACGAGCGCATGCCTAGGCTCTAGAGGTAGGAGCCAGAGGGAGCGCTTTATTGGTTTCTGGACAGCATGTTGTACAGATCCTTGGAGGAAGGTATTAGGCACTCGTGGTCACTTCAGGGATTCCTCACTGCTTCTCCTCCAGACCATTTTTCTGCCAAATCCACCGCAAAAGCGGGCGGGCTGCTACAATACTTACAGACACTTTAGACTCAGGGAGTCGTTGTCCCGGTCCTATTCACAGGAAAGATTGCAGGTTTTCTACCTAACCCTGTTTGTAGTTTGCAGGGGACGGAGGCTAGTGTCGAGTTGCAGATCGAAAGAGGTTAAACCTCGTTGGCTCTCTTAGAGATCTTTATGATGGAGTCCATTAAAACAGTACAAGCAGTCAGCTGGATGCTACTGCTGGATTGTCAGGATGCTTATTCTCACATCCCAAATTTCCTTTTCTTTCCAAAATAAGTAAGTTTGGTGATCGATTAGACGCATCTCCACTTTAACAGCCTACCTTGTGGCCTATAAATAATAAATGTCTCAGAGAATGTTGGCAAGGGTCTCAGTGCCGTGTCAGCTCCACTCAGAGAACAGGGTCTCCGGGTTTGTCACTACCTGGATGTCATTCTTCTTCTATCCAGGGGACTGGAACAATTGCTGTCGCACCAAGAGGTCCTCATACATACCCTTCAGGGACATGGCTGGGTTATCAACTTAAAAAAAAAATAAAAAATAGGGGAAAGAGAAGCTGACTTTCTCCAACCCAACAGTTAGTGTAGTTGGGGGTGCTCTGCTAGTTCCTCTGTTTTGCTTACATCAGAGAAAGCAGTGACAGTCAGGAAGAGAATTCTAAGGACAGCTACCTTCACTTGTTTGATGGCTTCTCAGTGCCTCAGTCTTCTGGACTCAATGTCTTCATGCATACCGATGATTTCATGGGCGCCTGCGCAAGTTTCAACTAGGAATCTTAGCGCAAGGGAGGAAACAGGCTCAAGCACAGTTGAGAACAGTGTCACTCAGTATGAGTAGCGGTCCACAGTGATGGAAAGACCTTGAGGAAGTCACGGATCTTTTGAACCATTACACTGGATCATTGTTATTAATCATGTCAGCAAGACAGCCTGGGAGGCACGCTGTGAGGGACTGTCGGTCAAGGCAAATGGACATTTCCAGCCAAGGAGGGTAGTCTTCTGTGCTGGAAGTTCAAACAGCCTTTTTAGCACTTTGGCCTTGCTACACAGAATCAAGGGAAGACCAGTCTCCTTGCAGTTGAGCAACAGGGCAGCAGTTGCCTATATTCATCTCCAGGGAGGAACTCTCCCTATCAGCAGTATGCTATTGAGAGAGGTGAAACCCATAAGGTCTGGGACGGAAGATCACTAGCAAATTCAGGAAGCAGTTTACCTCCCAGCAGACTTTTGAACACATAGGCAGACCGACTATCATGCAAGCTTCCCAGAGCACGAGTGGGTCTACTTCCCAGGTCTTCTCTGAGCTGGTCCATAGGTGGGGCCTACCACAGACAGACTTTTTCACTACCCATAGCAATCACAAATGTTGGGTATGTCTGGCCTTGTTTCCACACCCCAAGGCACATGGGGCATACGCTCTGGTCTCTCCCTGGGGCTGCAATCTAGCCTATATATTTTCCGCCCAACATCGCTCATAATGAGATTCCTCTAGGGTCTGTCAAGGGAATACATGGTTGTCCTTGGCCATTCACTTCAGAATACAGAATACATTTCCCCTATGCACATATGCAGACCGGGACTGCAAGCAGGGTGCTAATAAGGGAGGCGGGGGGAACTCCGGTTGCTCCAGAGCAATCTCTACTTTGTTGAGTGCTGGAAGGCACTCTACTTACAACATCTATGCCTAAATCTGGAGCAAGTTTGCATTATTTCAGTAGGGTGAGACATTGATCCTACTGCCCCCAGCTGTTCTATTCTTCCTCTAGGCCGAGTTGGACATGATCCTTAGCCTATCCTCACTGAGCTGGCAAGTGTCAGCTATATTGGCAATAACAAATTTAAATGGGCCAAGAATCCTTCAGTCTGCATGACTTTTGAAGGCAGTCGTAAGTATTCAGTCACAATCGAGAATCGATTGGTGTTGCTGGAGCTCCTGTCCGTTCAATTGTTTGCTCCAACAGAGCAGCGTTTGGTTCGGGCCATTACCTACAAGACAGTATCTATTGCAAAAACTTTAAGCAGAAGTTTGTCTGAGATTCAAGCTCTTGGAGCTTCAAAAAAAAAAAAAGTTTTCTTTACAAAAAGAGTAGAGTGCTGTCTTGTGGGTTATCTTGTATCAAAGGTAGCAATAGCCCTCTATTTAACAGACATCTGGGAAATGCCTAAATTTCCAGGACGTCACACAGGAAAGTTACACGACCTGGACGTTTTCAGAAAGAAGTATCTGTCCACAATTGGTCTGTTCAGATCATCTAATAAGCCTTTTGTCATTCCAGCTGGGAATCATCAAGGAAAAGAGGTTACTGCCTGGACTCTAGCAGGCTTGGTGGTGCATATAGGGCGAGGGGGCGTGAGCCTCTGTCAGTGGCGGTGCACTCTACCAGAGTGGTTGCAGTCTCATAGGCAGCCCACTTGGGAGCATCTATAGTATCCATCTGTAGAAGTATCATGGTCATCCCAACATACCTATTCAAACTTTACGGAGTAGGCAAAGGTGCCTTGTCATCAGTGGACTTTGTAGGAAGGACTATTCAGTCCTAATTAGAATATTGGTTTGGCAAGTAGAACCCACCCTGTCAGCTAGTTATTTATCACTAGTATGCTGCCATGTTGGTGTCAGGAAAACGGAAAATTGTATCAAATACTTACCGTAATTTTCCTTTCCTGACGCCAAACCATGGCAGCATACGGGCCCACCCTGTGCGTTTCAGTATGTAGATTGTTAAAAGGAATGGGGGGGGGGGGGCGGCTAACTATGCCTTTTTGTATGCTATTCACTGGTCCTGAGGGAGTGGTCAAGAGGTGGAGCTCTATCACTAGTATGCTGCCATGGTTTGGCGTCAGGAAAGGAAAATTACGGTAAGTATTTGATACAATTTTCAATTTTTTACACTACACTCCTTTTTTGGTGAATGAGTAGGGGTACAATTCACATAGGGGGGGGTGGGATCTGGGGGTCCCCTTATTAAAGGGGGCTTCCAGACTCCAATAAGCCCCCCGCCCGCAGACCCCCACAAGCACTGGCCAGGCTTGTTGGGAAGAGGCTCTTGTCCCCATCAACATGGGGACAAGGTGCTTTGAGGTGGGGGGGGCAGAGCCCCCCTCCCCCAAAGCACCCATACTCCCCATGTTGAGGGCATGTAGCCTAGTACGGTTCAGGGGGGGCGCTCGCCCCCCCCCATCCCAACCAGCCAGGGCTGCATGCTTGGATAAGGGTCTGGTTTGGATTTTAGGGGGAACCCCATGTCAATTATTTTTTTTTAATTTGGTAAGGGGTTCCCCTTCAAATCCAAACCAGTGCCGAAGAGCCTGGTTTGGACTGGGGGGGGGACCCCACGCACTTTTTATTAGCAATTTTTTGTATATTGCCGGGAACACAGGAATACATTACAGCCGCAATTTTAAATGACAATTTTTCCTATGGAAATGTAATTTTTCTCTGGCTATGTTCTACACCTCACAGAGATGCGCCCTTTTACACACAGACTAAGGACAACCCCCAGGCACAATATTTAAAGGATTTTTTCTTTTTTTTTTTTTGCTCGTGCCCCCTAGCTGCCACTCCGCAAATCGCTGTCTATTTACGGCGATCCGCGGTACACATCCACACTGCCGCAGTAAATATACTGTGCACAGTATGGAAGTGGTTAAGCATTATTAAAATCACTGCTCCTGAATGAACGAACGATTTAAAAACTTTTTTTTTCATTGATACATGTCCCCTAGGGCAGGACCCGGGTCCCCATACACGTTTTAGGGCAATAATATTGCATATAAGCCTTTAAAATTAGCACTTTTGATTTTTCATGTTCGGGTCCCATAGACTTTAATGGTGTTCGGCTGTTCGCCTTGAACTTTTTGTCCGTTCGCATGTTGTGGTGCGAACCGAACTGGGGGGTGTTCGACTCATCCATATTTGAGAGTATTGAAAGGAGCATGCGCAGTATATTCTGCACAACATTTTGGATGTGGCTTGCATATCCTATGGGGCCAAATTGCTCTGTAAATCGCACCAAAGAGGAAATAGAACATATTCCAAATTCAGGTTGCATGGAGTCACATTAATGTGAATGGGCACCATTGAATAGAATATGTTTTCCTTTATCATGCAATTCTGTGCAAGAGAATATCACCAGCACACCATGGATCCCCCCCTCAAGAAGAGGGGGGGGTTGGAACGTTATATGAAGCATGCAACCTGGAAGCACAAACACGCTATGTTGGGTATATTGGGTTTTATTATACATGTAAAGTGGATAACACCAATGATTATATCATAAATGCACGATTACATAGATACAATAATTTCATGTATATACAGTGGGGATCGAAAGTTTGGGCACCCCAGGTAAAAATTTGTATTAATGTGCATAAAGAAGCCAAGGAAAGATGGAAATATCTCCAAAAGGCATCAAATTACAGATTAGACATTCTTATAATATGTCAACAAAAGTTAGATTTTATTTCCATCATTGACACTTTCAAAATGACAGAAAACAAAAAAATGGCGTCTTCAAAAGTTTGGGCACCCTGCAGAATTTATAGCATGCACTGCCCCCTTTGCAAGGCTGAGACCTGCCAGTGTCATGGATTGTTCTCAATTATCGTCTGGGAAGACCAGGTGATGTCAATCTCAAAG
>BLSH010559732.1:561392-592600 GCA_018402905.1 Glandirana rugosa
TCGTGTTGGTTGGACGGGTGTCTACCTAGTTTAGAGCTGGTCAGGGACGAGTTGGTCAGCTCGAAGGTAGGTAGATACATGTTATTGTGTTGAAGGTGTCCTCGGGTGTCGGGGGGAAGAGTGGTGTCGGTGTCTCTGGCAGTGCGCAGTCCATGTCATCTCTGTGCTGTGACCTCACACCTTCTGTCGTCACCTCCAGCATTCAGGAAGCATGACCTCCGACACGCCAGCCTGGATGACAGCGACCTGTCAGCTTTGCGGGTGAGAAGGGGGGCTGTGGGCTCCTGTGGAAGTTGTGTTATTGTACATAGATGGATGGAAGCTCGACTGGTTGAGCAGGGACTGGTCGAGATTTGATCCATCTGTGGGCAGGTTGGTTGTGCTGAGGTTGATCCACCGATCGATCTCTGTGCAATGAACCTGTCAGATTTGTTTCATGCTTTCACTGCCACTAGCAGTAATTATTGTGTTTTGCAGGGAAGGCTCTCTGCCGGCAGAACACAATATCACTGCTGGACGGATTCCCCCATAACAATGACTGTGCTGATGGGGGAATCGAGTCATTTGCTTTCCAGGAATGTGTTGTGTAATGTATGGCCGGCCTAAGTGTAGTGATAGCGGATTAGGTGACCGGTTTTATGGGGCCTGGCAGTGCTGAGGTCCAAATCAAAGCTCCTGTGACACCAATCTGTCCAATCCTCCTCCTCCTTCCATTACACATGCAGGTGTGGGGAGCTCTCTGCAAAACCACTACTCCCTTCTTCCTATTCCCATCTGCAGGACAGCCTGGATGCTACCATTGTGTGCCAGGGGGGTACAGACTACGCATGTACAGTGCATGCTTTCCTTCTCTAGCTGAGCTCAATAGCGCCCTCTCAAGGCCAGGCCAACTACTGCAGCTGGAGGAGAGGAGCATGAAGAATACCCACCTCCATACTCCTCTCCTGTACATAATACCCACCTCCATACTCCTCTCCTGTACATAATACCCACCTTCATACACTCCATACTCCTCTCCTGTACATAATACCAACCTCCATACACTCCATACTCCTCTCCTGTACATAATACCAACCACCATACTCCTCTCCTGTACATACTACCCACCTCCATACACTCCATACTCCCCTCCTGTGCATAATACCAACCTCCATACACTCCATACCCCTCTCCTGTACATAATAACCACCACCATACACTCCATACGCCTCTCCTGTACATAATACCCACCTCCATACGCCTCTCCTGTACATAATACCCACCTCCATACTCCTCTCCTGTACATGATACCCACCTCCATACTCCTCTCCTGTACATAATACCCACCTTCATACACTCCATACTCCTCTCCTGTACATAATACCCACCTCCATACTCCTCTCCTGTACATAATACCCACCTCCATACTCCTCTCCTGTACATGATACCCACCTCCATACTCCTCTCCTGTACATAATACCAACCTCCATACACTCCATACTCCTCTCCTGTACATACTACCCACCTCCATACACTCCCTACTCCAGGGCTTGACAAATTTGCCTTGAATCTAGGCGCCAGCTAAAAAAAGTTAGGAGCCAGTTTTTTATAGCGTAGTGTTGGGTTGTCAGCGCCCCCCCGGGGTAAGACAAGTAATTTGCGCCCCCTAACCCTAACTTACTCACAGCAGAGCAGCCAGTCAATAACTCCACCGTTACATCAGGGTTATAGGCTGGCCAGAAAGAGTGACACTGAAAAATCTGTTATGGGGGAAATTCCTTATTATGCCGAATGCATTGTGACTGCGGCATGTAAAACACCCTCATCTGCTGCCTAATGGAGCTTAAGGGAGGCCAATGGTGGGTGGCAAAAACATGTCTCTACCGCACATTTTTACCACCCAACTTGCACATCTAAACAAAGCCTGAGTGTCATAAATAAATAAAATACAAAAAAAAGGTGAAAAGTATTCCAGCGCTGCTGATCTTCTGCTGCCTCTTTGCAGCCACTTCCTGCGTACATGTGTGTCCCCCACGGTGACTTTTCATTGCTCTGGTGGGTTTCCGGTCACCATGAAATACTGGAGCCCAGCTGCACAGAGTGGTAATTGTTGATGGTACACAGGGCTTTATGATGTGAATGTAAAATATATATATGTAAAGCGCTGCGTAAATTGACGGCGCTATAGAAGTACCTAAAATAAATAAATAAATCACAATGTTGTTGCTTAGAATAAAGGTCACGTTTCTCACGGTGTGACATCATCTGTCACATTATACAAAAAAAAAAAAAATGGGCTAACTTTACTGTTTAGTTTTTTTTTTATTCATTAAAAGTGTATTTTTTCCAAAAAATTGCGCTTGAAAGACCACTGCGCAAATACCATGTGACATAAAATATTGCAGCAACCGCCATTTTATTCTCTAGGGTCTCTGCTAAAAAATAATATATAATGTTTGGGGGTTCCAAGTCATTTTCTAGCAGAAAACACTGGATATTTAATTTTAAGCCACTAATGTGAGAAAGGGTTTAGTCTTTAAATGGTTAAACTATCCTGATAGCCCGGAGATCATTGCTTTGAAAGAAGAAGATACGTTGTTGCTTGTTTATTCTTAACTCTCAACAACTATTCCAGGCAGCCTGTTGTTTCTACTTAGAATGAAGAAAAGTAACAAACAATTCCAGGCAGCCGGCCAAGTTTAACAGCTGTTAGATTAGCCGAGAACGGCTCTCTGCTCTCGCTGAATCTGACACATCTGACACGCTGTTTTAACACAGATAGAAGGAACGGCAGTCACTCGCCAGGACGCGATTTCTGGTCCCCATGGCGACCTGGCGCGCGGGGATTGTCGAGGCCTGCCCTACTCCTCTCCTGTACATAATACCCACCTCCATACACTCCATACTCCTCTCCTGTACATACTACCCACCTCCATATACTCCTCTCCTGTACATAATACCCACCACCATAGACTTCATGCTCCTCTCCTGCACATAATACCCACCTCCATACACTCCATACTCCTCTCCTGCACATACTACCCACCACCATACACTCCGCACTCCTCTCCTGTGCATAATACCCACCTCCATATATTCCTCTCCTGTACGTAATACCCACCTCCATACACTCCATACTCCTCTCCTGTAAGTAATACCCACCTCCATACAATCCATACTCCTCTCCTGTACATAATACCCACCTCCATACAATCCATACTCCTCTCCTTTACATACTACCCACCTCCATACTCCTCTCATGTACATAATACCCACCTCCATACTCCTCTCCTGTACATGATGCCCTCCTCCATACACTCCATACTCCTCTCCTGTACATGATACCCTCCTCCATACACTCCATACTCCTCTCTTGTACATGATACCCACCTTCATACTCCTCTCCTGTTCATAATACCTACCTCCATACACTCCATACTCCCCACCTCCATACTCCTCTCATGTACATAATACCCACCTCCATACTCCTCTCCTGTACATGATACCCTCCTCTATACAATCCATTCTCCTCTCCTGTATATAATACCCACCTCCATACACCCTATACTCCTCTCCTGTACATAATACCCACCTCCATGCACTCCATACTCCTCTCCTGTACACAATACCCACCTCCGTACACTTCATACTCCTCTCCTCTATATAATACCCACCTCCATACACTCCATACTCCTCTCCTGTACATGATACCCACCTCCATTCTCCTCTCCTGTACATGATACCCACCTCCATTCTCCTCTCCTGTACATGATACCCACCTCCATTCTCCTCTCCTGTACATGATACCCACCTCCACACACTCCATACTCCTCTCCTGTACATA
This sequence comes from Glandirana rugosa, assembly GCA_018402905.1. Taxonomy (NCBI): domain Eukaryota; kingdom Metazoa; phylum Chordata; class Amphibia; order Anura; family Ranidae; genus Glandirana; species Glandirana rugosa. The sequence continues at coordinate 565,216 of BLSH010559732.1, forward strand.
ATACCCACCTCCATACACGCCATACTCCTCTCTTGTACATAATACCCACCACCATACACTCCATACTCCTCTCCTGTACATAATACCCACCTCCATTCTCCTCCTGTACATGGAGGATGTATTATGGGGTCAGTGTGTTATATGTTCTCCCATGAAGAAGTCACGTGACGTAACGCGTAGAGTGTGGCCGGATTGAGCATCGTACCGGAAGTGACGTGAGAATCGGAGAACGCCGTTGTTGTTATAATTTTATGTGATTTTTTCAGCTGTTTGATATAAGAAGGTTTTTGGCTTTTAATAAAAAGATTTTTTAAAAACCTATGACACTATGGGAGGTGCACTGTTTATTACATGTCGGTATATGGATGGGAGCGACTAGCGGAATGGTATGAGGTTGGAGCCCACATCCCATATAGAAGTGCCAAGGAGCTGGATAGTGGGAGGAAGGACCACTCGCCCCATATTGGAATCTCTCCTTGAGGTGAGGGTTCTGTGAGCCCTGAGGTGTTGGTGGAAGCACAGAGATCTTGTAGAAATACATCTGGAAAAAAAAGCACTGAGACACTTTATTTATGGACAGGTCTAGATGTGTGCTATGAAGAATGTTGGACTATGGATGCATTTATGAGCACGTAGAGTGCTGTCAGATTTAATCAGGGTGGCTTTAATTTAAATCAAGACAATTTAGGATTTAAAGCAGAGGTCTGCCTAATACTAAACATATTAAGTCAGCAGCTACAAATACTGCACACATTGTACACACCGCACATTACACGCACACACACCGCACACACACTGCACACACATACCGCGCACGCACACTGCACACACATACCGCACGCACACTGCACACATACCGCACGCTCACTGCACACATACCGCACCCACACACTGCACACATACCGCACCCACACACTGCACACATACCGCGCACACTGCACACATACCGCGCACACACACCGCACACACTGCACACATACCGCGCACACATACCGCACACACTGCACACATACCGCACACACTGAACACATACCGCACACATACTGTACATACTGCACACATACCGCACACACTGCACACATACCGCACACACTGCACACATACCGCACACATACTGTACACACTGCACACATACCGCACACACTGCGCACATACCGCGCACACACACTGCACACATACTGTACACACTGCACACATACCGCACACACTGCACACATACCGCACACATACCGCACACGCTGCACACATACCGCACACGCTGCACACATACCGCACACACTGCGCACATACCGCGCACACACACTGCACACATACCGCACACATACCGCATACACTGCACGCACACATACCGCATACGCACTGTACACACACTGCACACATACTGCATACACTGCACACATACCGCACACACTGCTCACATACCGCTCACACTGCACACATACCGCACACACACACCGCACACACTGCACACATACCGCACAAGCTGCACACATACCACACACTGCACACATACTGCACACATTGCACACATACACCACACACTGCACACACACCGCACACGCACTGCACACATACTGCATACACTGCACGCACACATACCGCATACGCACTGTACACATACTACACATACCACATACACTGCACACATACCGCACACGCAATGTACACACACTGCACACATACTGCATACCGCACACACACTGCACACACACAGTACACATACTGTAGCTGCTGACTTTTAATAATAGGACACTTGTCTGTCCTGGAGTCCAGTGATATCTTCAGATCGGGGGTCGGTTGCAGCCGCATCCATTGCTGGTAAGGTAACCCAGCAGTGTAGCAATACAGCTTCACGCCGGGCACCCTACTGCGCATGTGCTCTGTTATTGGCCCGGTGGCCAGTAGCAGAGCGAGGAGGGAGCCAGGCTCCTGGATGTGTGGATAAGGACACTAGTCCTCTCTCCCCCCATCCCCCCCCCCCCCCGAAAGGTGCCAGATGTGACACCTGAGGGGGGGGGATCCAAACGGGAAGCTCCACTTTTGGGTGGAAGTCTGCTTTAAATTATGATTTAAATCACTAGTAAAAAGGCTTGATTTACATCAACTCAATTTTAAATCATAATTTTTAAAGGGCAACGGTCATCTCTGTCTCTTTAAGTGTAAGGAGTTATTCTTGCTGGTAGTTAGAATCTTTAATATTTGCAAACAAAATGAAGGTTTGCAATTTAGAATAAGCTGTCAGGTTAGTAAAGCAGCGGTATCAGAACTGATTCAATCATACAGTTTGTAGTGTACATAGATTTGTAAAACAATGGGATAAAGGAATATTCCTGAACTTTGTTTTATCTCATGGTTACTGTGACATTGTGTGAATGCATCAATGCAGTGCATGCTATCTCTGCTTGCAAAGCTTGGATTCATTGAATGAGTTTACCAAAAATGTAAATATTGCAGAATATACAGCCTGAGGCTACATAACTAAGCTCCATCTCATGCTGAATACACTAAATTATTAATGTATCTTAAATAAAAATCTATCTTTAGATAGATTTTTACCTCTAAAAGCATTTTATTAAAATGTTCTTAAAATAAATTCAATATAAATAAAAAAAATTGATTTAAATAAAAAAAAAAATTAGATTATTATTATTTTTTAAATCATCGCTTTTTATCCACCCACTCCAGCGCGGATCTGAAATTCCATGGACGTCCCCTGTGCACGCTCCTCGCGCGCCCCCTCGTAGCAGCGTGTCGTCGGCGCGAGCGTGCCCGTGGCTCGGGCGGACTCTATGTCCGCCCGAAACCCGCCAATCTCTTTTAGCAGCCTCAGAACGGGGAACCGCCGATGTAAACACGGCGGTTCCCCGTTCTGTGACAGGGGACATAGCAGATCTACTGATCCCTGTCACTGGGATCAGTTAGATCTGTTATTTCCCGGCCAGCCCCGCCCCCCCACAGTTAGAACACACCCAGGGAACATATTTAACCCCTTCACTGCCCCCTTCAGGTTAACACCTTCACTGCCAATGACATTTACACAGTAATTAGTGGATATTTAAATTTCTGATCGCTGTATAAATGTCATTGGTCCCAAAAATGTGTAAAAAATGTCCGTCATTTCTGCGGCAATATCGCAGTCCCGATAAAAATTGCAGATCGCCGCCATTACTAGTAAAATAAAAACTCCATAAATCCACTCCCAGTTTGTAGACGCGATAACTTTTGCGCAAACCAATCAATATACGCCGATTGTGATTTTTTTTTTTTTATTTTCAAAAAAATATGTAGAAGAATATATATCGGCCAAAACTGATGAATAATTTTTTTTAATGGATTTGTACTTTAGCAAAAAGTAAAAAATATTGTTCTTTTTTGCAAAATTGTCGCTCATTTTTTGTTTATAGCGGCGATCAGAAATGACGTAGAGGTGATCAAATACCACCAAAAGAAAGCTCTATTTGTGGGAAAAAAAGGACGCAAATTTTATTTGGGTACAACGTCGCACGACCGCGCAAATGTCATTCAAAATGCGACAGTGCTGAAAGCCAAAAATTGGTCTGGGCAGGAGGGGGGTTTAAGTGCCCGGTAAGGAAGGGGTTAAAAAAAAAAATCAGTATCGGCGAGTACTTAAGAATAAAGTATCGGTACTTGTACTCGGTCTTAAAAAAGTGGTATCAGGACAACCCTACTCGCTATAGACTCTACCTCCAACAGTAAACGCCAGGGACCATCTCTTCAAATGTCTCTTCACAAACAGGAACTGTTTGATGCCTGCATGCGAGCGAGGGAGATTTCACCTTTATCTCCTCCCCTCATCACCCAAATTGATCTCTTCCTAGTGGACCAAATAACTCTTTCCAAGACCTGAGATGAGCTAATGTTTGCCTCAACACAAGGCAAGTATCAAGAGTTATACTTACACTGCAAACCCTGGACTGACTGGTATAAATTAAGGTAAAAACCTGCATAACCGCATGATTCAACCTACTTTTTCTTCTTCTTTTCATAATAGACTACACAACCACACAATGGGTGCTTGAACCCAGTGATCTACATCCAATGTTATCTTTCGCTAAAATCTTTGAAAACTCTTCTTTCTCTATACACGTGTTCCACTATACTAAGCGTTTGCTAATATACGTGTTATCTAAAATTATCAGCAATATACATGATTCTGCATGCGGCATGACATATAAAAAAATGTGGACTGTACCTTAATTCACAAATGCTGTCTGATGAAATATCAACACGCTCATTCATTTTTTCGTTTATATAGTTTTTATTGAGTATAACAAAAAGAGCAGATAAATCAACATAAGGAATCATGTAAACTATAAAGTGAAATACCGCGCTAAATATATTAAATTATAATTCAGGTATTTAAAACATTAAGGCCCCTTTCACACTGGGGCTGGCGGGCGGTAGCGGTAAATCCCCGCTAGTCTCAGCGGGGATTTAGCGCTGTTAGAGCGGCGCTACGGCGCCGCTATGCAGGCGGGTGCGCGGCACTTTTAACCCCCCACAAGGGGTTAAAATGGGGTTAAAAGTGCAGGCGCGCCGCGCTACCGAGGCGGTGTGCAGCAGCTTCGGAAGCGCTGCCCATTGTTTTCAATGGGCAGGGGCGGTGGAGGAGCCGTGTATCACCGCTCACCGCACCGCCCCAAAGATGCTGCTTGCAGGACTTTTTGTAACGTCCTGCAAGCGCACCGCCCCAGTGTGAAAGCACTCCGGCTTTCACATTGGGGTGGGTGGGGAGGGATGTTTGAGGCGCTTTACAGGCGCTATTTTTAGCTAAATAGCGCCTGTAAAACGCCTCAGTGTGAAACGGGTCTTAGACCTAAGTCGTGCAAGTGTTATACATAAAAAAAATAATATTATTATATAACAATCTGACAGCTGCTGCTTCAAAAAAAATCTGTAAATGTGTAAAAACAACACTAGTAATCACATATAAATTAAAACTTCGTGTTAGCAGCGCTTAGTAATATAAAGTGCGTACATATTTTATTGCAAAAATGTAACAAAAATTATGAAGTAAAATAAAATAAAACAAATAAAGTGCTGGTGCTATAAAAGAGTCCTTTATGAAGTGCAATATAATTGGTAATCTTCTATTTAATCCTCCACCTCTGTTCACCACGTGTAGGAGAAAATACAAATGGAGGCTCACCACAACTATGGAAATAAACAGCTCTTTTGATTAATCCAGAAGAAACACGGCACAGGGGTTATTATTCTCCAACTCAGGCAGCCCAATAGGAGGAATCAAAACAGCCTGTGTAAACCACAATAGCATCCAAAAGGTTCGCTTCCAAATTCGCTTCCAAATAAACACCACAAATGCTGCTGGTCTCCAACTCAGATAACCGTGAGGAAAAAATCACAAAAGAGCCTTCATAGTGTATCACTTTAAACAATCAGTCATTTTATTGAATAGGTAATGCGCTTACATTTAAAATGCTTAAAAAGATTGTTTGTGTACAAACAGTACACGAGTTACCGGTCAGCAATGACACGTCACACTCCTCGCTTCTCCACGTCCCAGCTGCTGGCAACTCGATCAGCCTCGGATCGCCCTGTGGCCACGCCTCTGACGCGTTTCGTCACTTCCGACTTGATCACAGGGGTTCAGTTGAGTTCAGGCAGTTGATAACCCACGGTACCGCCCTCTACATGCTCATTTATTTTAATATGCAAATTAACCTAAGACAAGACACTGGCCTAGCCACCCGGGCCACAGCAGAAGCCCAAATGGGGTGGCTGAGCGGTTTAAGGCCACAAGTGTCAAGTGATAGGATGAGTGACATTCCTGATGGTATCCTATGATCACCTCTCAATCGTGACAGAAACAATGTCCACATAATTCAATCTTTGTAATACACAATGCTATGACGATGGTATCTATGAAGTTTATCGAACGTGAGAGCATAGTATATGGAAACTCATGTATATCTGACCTTTATCTAATGTATGTTGTTATAAATGATAAAATTTCAATAAAAAACATTGAAACTAAAAAGTGGTGGTGGCGGACATGGTGCATCCTCTGCAGGCGGGGCACGATTGTCCTTTTTTTCCGCTGTTGGCCGTGTTATTGAGCCACAACATGCAGAAGTGTTAGTGGAGTGGATAACTAAGCTGTTCTCATCCTCTGTCCCTAAGGCTCATACTTGTTTGCCTTCCACCACAGCTGCCAAAGCGGCCTATTCCACCCGCTCCTTGTACACAGCTACTCCTTTCTTAATCCTGCCATCATGCACGAAGGAGTCACCCGAATTATTCAATCATAGCGTCAGTTACATGCTGCTGGAGGATGCGCAGCAATTTGAATGCTCCGATGTTGGTTCCCAGGTTATGGAAGGGAGTAACATGAGCCTAGAGCAGTGGTTCTCAACTCCGGTCCTCGGGACCCCCCAACAGGCCAGGTTTGCAGGATAACTGAAATACATCACAGGTGATATAATTTGCTGCTCAGTGATTGCACTGTTCTAGTCTGCATCTCCCCAAGGTAATACTTAAAATCTGGCCTGTTGGTGGATCCCGAGGACCGGAGTTGAGAACCACTGGCCTAGAGAGAGGGTGTACCAATGATGGGCAAGAAACTAGCTGCAGCATACTGCCAAGTTTGCTCCAGTGACGAGGAGGGAGGGGATGATCAGGTCATTGACTACTTGGAAGCCTGAGAGAACAGAGGAGGGAAGTGAGGAGGAGGCACAACTCCAATGTGCCAAGATTTCCTCCAGGGGCGGGCTTAAGGGCAGCCACCCTATTGCATCACACCACAGAGCTCCACAGGTGAAGGGCACTGCTGACTCCCCACTGACTTCCAAAAGTTCATTGGTGTGGGCTTTTTTCAACATGTGCAGCACACTGCAGCATTGTTGTTTGCAATCTCTGTCTGAAGTGTATGTATTAAGTGTGGCCAGAACACCAGCCGCTTGGGCACCACATGCTTGACAAGACATGACGACCTGCCATGCAATTCGTAGGCGACAGCACCCAAAAGACCCACATCATAAAAAAATGCAGACTTCACCTTGCGCTTCATCTGGGATCTCTACCCTTACTATACCTCAAGTCTTCTCAAAAACCTCCACTGAGAGGAATGATAGTATAGCAGTGGGTGCCACAGGTACTTGCACATATTCTGCTAGCAGTACACCACCTGTTGATTTCACCAGGCATATTTCGCTACTCCAGTTGCTGAACTGTAAAAAAAAATACTGTCTCAGCCATCCACATGCTCAGTGTCTTAAATGCTAGCTTGGCCAAATTGCTAGTACTCCAACTGCTGCCTTTTCATCTGGTAGACTGCCCCTTTTCTTGAATGTGTGCAATGTGGTGTACTGCAGTGGTAGCTTCCAAAAAGAAATGTATTTTCATGTAAGGCCATTCAAGCTCTCTACCATCATGTGTAAGGCAATGTTTTTTGCCTCGTTGGACAGGGCGGTCAGCAGCAAGGTTCACATTACTGCTGACACGTAGTCCAGCAGGCATGATCAGGGACGTTACATTTCCTTCACGGCGCACTGGGTAACTGCTGGCAGCTGGGAAGGATGCAGGACAGGGTTCAGTGCTGGAGCTTGTTCCACCACCATGCTTCCAAAAAGCTGGTGGTGATTCTGTCTGCTCCACCCCCTCTTTCTTCCTCTATGGCTCTTCTTCTGAATTGTCCTCTGAACCAGCAGTGCTCCATAAGTGTTCAAGGGGCTACGCAAGCAGCCAGCCTAAAAGATGCCATGCAGTGCTTCAGTTGGTCTATCTAGGGGACAGGAGCCACACCGGGGGAAAGAGATTTTGTCAGCTCTGCAGGGGCGGGCTCAGAGGTGGGTAATGCCTGGGCAGCTTGAGCCAGTAATGGTTGTATGCTACAATGGCACCAACCTTCTCTCCGCCCTCCGACAGGGACACTTGACACATTCCATGCTTGGCACATGTCCTGAATTTGGTGGTGCATTGTTTTGTTGTTCTTTTTTTTTTTTTTTTTTGAAAGTTATTTTTATTCATTTTAAAGACATACACCAATCGGTATACAGTACCAAAACAAACAAAAATACAATCAAAAATAACCCCATACAAGAGAATAAAAAGTAGAAAGTACTAAGAGAGAAAACAAGATATTCTAGCAGTAAACCCCTATCAGGGTCTGAGGCCCAACGGGCCATTCCTCTGCTCGCTCTGCTCTCAACCCCCGGTTGGCACCACTCTGCTTCCCCCACCCACCCAGATGCACATGTCAGCCACTATACACACATGATGGGTGGCTAGCGGACCCGTTTCTGGGCCCACCATCCACTTAGAAACCTCCAACACCCCTTATTTCACTCGCTCCTATCCCCTTGCCCATCCGGGCACAGTCAACAAAGGGGGCCTCACACACCTTGAGTCACCAGTCTTCGTACAAGAGAATATAGGTGGCCTAGGTCTACACACAACCGCGTATACACCCTGGCCACAGCCCTTTATTCTGACACCATGGACGTACTTTACAGCCAACATCCCCACACTTTTTCAAATTTAAGAGGAATGCCTCTACTATTGTAGGTGGCCTTTTATAGTGGGACCGCTTTATTCACAATGGCCTTCCATGCCTGTACTGGGGGTGGGGCGGACTTCTTCCAGTGCAGGACTATTGACTTCCTAGCGTAGAATAAGAGAGTAGTCAAGAGAGTGCGCATTACCTTTTTGTGTGCTAGTGCATCCACCAGCCCCAGGAGGCAAACCTCTGCCGTCACAGGCATGGTCACTTCCATGACATGCTCAATGGCTTTAGCGACCCCCTTACAGAAAGTTTGAATGGCAGCACAAAGCCAGAATATGTGGAGGAACTCCGCCTCCTGGGAGGAGCACCACCAACAGGAAGGAGACCGACTGGGGAACATCATTGGGACCTGCCAAATTGGCAATCATCTCCGTCCATCTGCGGGAACATCTCCTCCCATCCTGACCTACATCTTGTGAGAAGGTCCCCCTCTTCCTGGGCAAGATGTCCATATATTGTGGGCAGGGCTTTTTCTAAGTCCTTCTCCCAAAGGAGAGACTCCAGATCACTACTCGTGAGATCAAGTGCCGTGGTGCCAAATTGTGTAATGTAGGCATGCCTGAGTTGTAGAAACCTAAAGAAGTGAGAATTGGGGACATGGTATTTTACTTTGAGTTCATCAAACATCAATAATTTTCCCCCTGCCACTATCTGACCAATTGTTTTTATCCCATGCTTAGCCCAGACACCAAGGTCCGGAATCTCCGCAAAGTGTGACAAACTTGGGTTTCTCCAAAGGGGCGCATGTGGGGAAATTACATTACTCTCCGTCTGCCCATTGCCCATACTCCAAGCTCTCCCGGTAGATCTCATGGACAACGTTTTGCTGTAAGGGTATTTGGGCCCGCTCAACAATAGGTGGCACAATGCCTCATAGGACCCGACTAAGGCCGCCTCCAATGCGGTGGCCGCGTCCCTATCCAGGTCGCAGACCCACCTGTGTGCGAAAACCAACTGTTCAGCCAAGAAGTACCTAATAGAAGTCCGGGACTGCCAGTCCCCCTCGCTTCCATGGGAGCTGCAGCAGCCTCAGTTTAATCCGTGGGCGACGGCCCTGCCACAGGAAGGATGTCACCTGCTGGTCTATACTCTTATAGATATGTCTCGGGATCCAAATTGGCGAGTTCCGAAAGATATATAGGAACAGAAGTAAAAATGTCATCTTAAGTAGGTTCACCCTACCTATGAGGAACAGGGGCAGTTTCCTCCAGGGCTACAGTCTGTTCCTGAGGGTAGTCAGAACTGGGGTAACATTAAGGGCAAGAAATCGGATACAGTATTGGTAATATGCAACCCCAGGTATTTCACTCTGTTGACCTGCTGCAGGGGACAACCCATTGGAACCCTACATGCGGGGCTCGGCACGTGAAGGAGGAGAACCTGCGACTTGCTCCAATTAACTTTCAGCCCGGAGAAGGAGGCAAAGGTGTTTAGGATGTTCAGTGCCGCCTCAAGGGAGCCAGCGGAGTCCAGTAAGAACAGGACCATGTCGGCCTACTCCGTTAAACTGCCCACAGTTATCCCCCTGACATCCGCAGAACCCTGCAAGGCCGCCGCCAGTGATCATCACGCATGCCATTTAACTTAATAGCTGTCATGGGGAATGGTAAAGGAGGTCTATCCACTTCCTAAACTTGGGGTCAAAGCCCAACGTTTCCAGCACAATACTCATGTAGCACCAATCCACAGTCGAAGGCCTTTTCTAAATCCAAAAAGACCAATATTCCTCCACTTGTGACCTCCGGCCCCAGCTGTCAGTAGACTTTTTAGGCATAAAGCCCGTCTGATCGGAAGATATAATGTGCTCAAGGATTGACATCAATCTAGTGGCCAATACTTTGGTTAGGACTTTAAAATCTGCGTTGAGCAGGGATATTGGTCTGTAGCATGAGCATAGAAGGGCGTCTTTGTCTGGTTTGGCTATTAAAACAATATGGGCCTCGTAGAATGAAGGGGCAGAAACCCATCCCGGAAACTGCTCATGAACAGCTGTGCCAATTTAGGGGCCATCGTTTCGAGGTAATGCCGATACCGCGCAACCGGCAAGCCATCCGGCCCCAGGGCCTTACCGGCGGGAAAGGAGGCGATAGCAGCTGCTACCTCCTCCCCTATGCCGCCCTCCAGATGCTCTCTGGCATCATCCGGGAGAGTAGGCAGGTCGAGGGCCAACAATGTTGTCCTCAACTCGTCCTCCCCGTACTGCGCTTTTGGGGAATATAGGGTCTTATAGGGTAGAAGTCAACAAAAGTCTGCAAAATTTCTTCTCTACTCATCTGGATACCCAGACTGGGGGAAATACAGGGGATCACTGTCATGGGCTTGTCAACTGCAGTCAGTAGGGCCAACAATTTGCTGTTTTTGTCCCCTTTTTCAAATATGCGTGCCGCGCTCTGAGAAAGCTGGCCAATGGCCTCCTGATAATGAATGTATACCTCCTCTCCTAGCGAACTGCAGCCTAGCCAGAGTTTCAGACGAGGCCGCTCTGGCACAATCCTGTTCCTTGTCCTGGAGTGCTGCACCTCTACTACTATGCTCCTTGCGCAAGGCCTTTATAGCCGAAATATACATCCCCCTTGCTGTGGCCTTAAAGGCATCCCACTCCATTTGAGGAGTGGCAGTGCCCGCATTGAGCGCCCAGTATAAGGAGATGTGCGGAAGGATCACCTCCTTGACCATAGGTTCCTCTATCAAACCAGGGGCCAGGCGCCAAACCCGCCTGGTCTCAACGGATCCCTCCCTGAGGTCCACCTGCAGTGGACAGCGGTCCAACAGGCCCCCGGGTAAGTAGTCGGCACCGACCAGCAGGGGAAGCACATCCGCATTGCCGAAGGCCAGGTCGATTCTGGAGGAGGAAGCAACGGACGCTGACAGATGGGAATAGCATTTCACACCCGGGTGCTTCCACCTCCATATCTCCGTAAAGCCAGCTGCCTCAGCCCAGAGCAGCAACTCCCATGTTGGGTTATGGGTTATGCATCGTTTCTTGAACAGGTACCCAGGCTTACAAGATCTTCTGAGGCAGGTCAGAAATGTCTATGGCCATTTCTGGCGGTCATGCAATGCCAGTGTTTGGCAGGCTTACATTCAATGGCAATTCAACCTGCCTACCAACTGCCTCATTTGTGACATGCCCACCAGGTGGAACTCAACATTGGCATTGCTGCAGCGGCAGCACATGTAGCACAGGGCCATCAGTGAGTATGGCCGCTGCTGATAAAGGATGCATGCATTGTCCTGTCACCATTTGAGGAGGCCACAAGGATAGCGAGTTGCGACAATGCATGCATCAGTGACACTATCCCTCTAGCTTTGTGGAATCATGGACAGGACACTTGAGGCAGAACAGCATGAGGAAGAGGAGTACTTCCTTTCCTCTCAAGGCCCCCTTTATGCAGATACCATTCCTGCATGGCTACCAAACACACAGGAGGAAGAAGAGGAGGGTTGTGTCAGCATTGATGTAGAGGATAACATACAGCAGTCTTCAATGGATGAATTTCTGTCCCCAGAAACCCCAGGAGTTGTACATGGCTGGAAGGAGGTAGTTCCTGACTATGTCATTCTTAGAGGACTCAGAATATCTTGCCTCCTCAAACTTATGCTGCATGGGCTCCCAGATTCTGCAAAGCCTGTGAAAGGATTTGTGGTATCAAGGAGAGGGCTCATTACTGGTTGGCAACCCTTCTTGATCCACGTTACAAGGGTAAAGTTGCAGAGCTCATTCTGCCTTTGCAGAGGATGAAACATCTACAGGACGCCTTGAATAAAAATTTTTGTAACACCTTTCTAGACACTGGGAGGTTGCTATTTCCTGAACAACATATTTCTGAGGCTTTGTTGGGTCAAAGGAAGAGTGGTGGAGAAGGTGGCCAGCTGACCGATGCCTTTAAACAATTCTTTAGTCCTCAGCGCCCAGGGCTGCTAGGTTTAAGCAACCATTGGCAGTGTTTGCATCATATGGTGCAGGAGTATCTAAGTACAAGAGCAGACTTTTTGAGACCTTTCCAACTGAGCATCCACTGAGTTGCTGGGTCTTGAAGATGGACCACTGGCCAGAACTTGCTCATTATGCAATCAAGCTACTGGCCTGTCCTGCATCTAGTGTGCTTTCCGAACAGACATTTGTTGCTGCTGGAGGTTTTCTGATGGATAAAAGTGTGTCTGTCCACAGACTCCGTTAACCAGCTGACCTTTATCAAAATGAATCAGCCCTGGATCAAAAGCAGCTATCAAGCCCCTGATGCTGATGTAACTGATTGATTGAATTTGCTGGGGATCAGGTGCATGTAATTTCAATTAACAGGGCCCATTCCTGCGCCCGGCAAGAACTGAGGGGTTGCAGTGTTCAGGCACTGGATGAACGGTTTGGGCCAAGCATAAGTTTGACCTGAACATCACCCATTTGCCTAACACCCAAACTTCCTGGACACTTAGCGTGATGTTTGCCCGCTGAGCGCAAGTCAATAGGTTGTTTAGGCTTCCCCGCTAAGAGATGAAATGTAAAAGAGAGAATGTAAATTATAAACCATTGGGGGAAAAATGGCATGGGGGGGACCCTTTGGGTCTGGTTTGGATTTTAAGGGGAACCCTATGACAGAAAAAAGAGGGTGTGGGGTCCCCCCAAAATCCTTACCAGGCCCTTTGGGTTTTGAATAGATTTTAAGAGGAACTCCACGCCAAAATTAAAAAAAAAAAAAAACACGTGGGGTCCCCACTAAAGTCCATACCAGGCTCTTATCCGAGCATGCAGCCTGGAAGGCCAGGAAAGGGGGGATGAGCAAGCGCCCCCCCCCCCACCTGAAACATACCAGGCCACTTGCCCTCAACATGGGGAGGGATAGGGACAATGGCCTCTTCTCGACAACCCTGGGCTGTTTTTGGTGGGGGTCTGCGGGTGGGGGGCTTATCAGAATATGGAATTCCCCTTTAGCAAGGTAGCCCCCAGATCCCAGCCCACCCTATGCAAATAGGTATTGGCTACATTGTACCCCTACCCATTCACCAAAAAAGTGCCAAAAAGTAATAACCACAGGAAAACTTTGGCAAGTCTTTTATTAAAAAGTAAAAAATTGGGGGGGGGGGGGCATGCTGCAGACCAGGATGGAAGCCTAGGACCAGAGCTACGCTCCATGGCCTGTATTTTAGCAACCCTCTGCAACTATACTCCCTACAGAGCCTGCGTGGGGAAGGATCGGGGACACTCCCAGGCATGTAAAAAAAATAAATTACAAGCCGCCCTCACCATGCCGCCTGACACACTATTATACCACTGCTGTGGCCATACAGTTGGCCTAAGATGACGCCGGCTCCGGTAACAGCCACCTTCGCTGACACAGCCAGCTTGCCTGCTAGCTCTGCACCGACGCTCCCTGAGCCAAGAGATCCCTCCAGCAATCCACTCCGTGAGTCCATGGACACCCTGCCTCCTCCAGAAATCCCATCAGATGTACAGCCAGTGGACAGAGGTAAGAGACTGGCAACCTCTCCTGCCAATTCACCTTGCAAAGAGCCCCAGGCATAAAAACAACTATGGGCTTCTGCTGCTGCTGGAACATCCAATGCAGAACATACTACATCCTTAGCTTCTGTCCCTGTCAGACAACCCTGTCTCTGAGGCAATGCTTAAGTCCATGCTACTCACTCTGCAGAAGGACTTGCATAGAGAATTACAGTTTTCCATGTCTCAGATGCATGATAGAGAGGACATTGGAAGAGAACATGCATGATTACGCTAAAGCACACAGTGAGCTATTAGACGCCCATGACCATCATACAGAAGAATGTAGAAGCACAAGAGAAACCCCCCTCTGGGACTTTAAATGGAAAGACCAACTCACCAAGAAAAAAAATCACATTCGTAAAAAATAGCATTTATTGGTACTGTGTTTGTCATTTTCATGTGTATGTATTTTGGTTATTACTTGTTTATTTCATTTGAATACTGTCCATGTGTCCACTTTTGAACCATTACTATGTCTGGATGGTTTGTTCTTAAATATACCAATAAATGCTATTTTTTTACGTATGTGATTTTCTTCTTGGTGAGTTGGTCTTCCCATTTAAAGTCCCAGAGGGGGTTTCTCTTGTGCTTCTACATTTAATGCTCAGGATGGGGATAGAACCACTCTAATTTTTCTTGGAAACACATTTGACTGCCAAAGAAATATATATTCCAATCATACAGAAGAAATTCTCCACATTAAACTGAAATTAGATTTGGAAGATCACTTTAGGCAAAATAATATCACATTTTAGAGGTATCCCAGAGACAGTTAAAGCAAATCAACTTATTCCCTACCTGCAGCAACTTATTTCAACACTGCTCCCTCGCTTAAACTCCTGAGGCATTTTGATCGACCGGGCCCACAGAATTGCCAAACCATCGCACCTAATGGCTGACATTCCAAGAGATGTCTTAGTCCGGATTCATTTTTTTCACAATTAGGAAGAAATCCTTTTAACCGCCAGGGCCACAAAACCTCTGCTAGCACCATACACCAATGTTCTCCCCGGCCACAATGGAGATGCACAGAGCTTTCACACCCATCACTTCTGTTCTCCAACAAAATAAAATCTACAGGTGAGATTTTACAGCGAAATTGCTGGTCATATATCAACAACAAAACATCCCCATACTCACCAACCCCCCCCCTCCCCCCCCCCAAAGATGGGTACAAAAATCTGGCAAATTGGGGTCTGCTCCCCATTGCTGCCAACAATGAAACAGGACAAAAGGGTCCTCCTCTCTCATCCTCTGGCTCCTGGAACCCAGTGCCCTAAAATGTGCTGAAAACAATGGCTCATAACTATGATCAGTCCCTTTATCTTCCTTAATTCAGCCTGGGCGTTGTCCTTATATTTGTTTCCACCCCTCAGGTTATAGTGTGCTAAGCACACCATATTGTTCTACCTGTTGCTTGTATTGTTTTCTCAAGCTTTGGTTATCGTTCTTTATTTGCAATACTTCTTTTTCGCACCGCAAACTGCTAATAGTGCTGTATACTGTTTATATTTCCCCACCCTGTGAGCTGTGTTAGTTCTTCTAGTGTGTTTGTTTGGAATAATCTGAAGGTATGGTCTTTTTTCATCCAATCACTCCTTTAGACACCCTAGCTCACTATGGCCATTATGCTCGCCTCCATAGACGCTAAGGGCCTAAACTTCCCCTTCAAACACAACCTCCTTTGGAAGGAAGCATTATCACAACATGCAGATGTGCTCTGTGTACAAGAGACCCACTTCTCTAAATTCAAACTACTCTCCTGCAATCACAGATGCTACCCACACTGTTTTTTTTGCAAATGCCCCTAAAAAAAAAAGAGATGAGTCATGATTGCCATAAGTGCATCAGTAAATTTTCTCCTGCATCATAGCAAAGCAGATGAAGACGTCAGATGAATTGACAATCGTCCTCTCAGTATTGAATGTGTAAGCAGCCAATACGGCTCAGAAAAAGTTCTATCGCCCTGACAAACTCTAGGATATCCCTCCCCACAGTTCAACGCATTTTATTTATTTAATATTAAATACATTTATTCAGCTCAATATCCCTATATAGAGTGAGCCACAGTAAATCTCTAATGCTAAATTTAGGACTAGACTCAGTCAACTAAAATTATTTCTGCTGAATCCCCTTTGCATGGGCTTCCAATTCTTCCTTGCTATATTTAGGACTACGCTTAACATTTCCGAGCTGTACTCTACTGAGAATAAATACTAAGAATGGTCCAGCAAGCATGGGCAAGGACAATATATTTTGTTCAAAGCACACTGGGTAACTCTGTTTTTAATTTGGAAGAATGCATGACAGGGCTCAGTGTTGCAGCTTGTTGTGCCCCCATGTCTCCATACAGCTGGTGATGATGTGAGATTTGCCAGCTCTACCCCCTCCTCCTCCATCTCCTCCTCTGCATAATTGTCCTATGAACCTCAAATACTCCCTAAGCGTTCAAAGGGCTGTTTAATGAGTCAGGCTAAATGGTGCCATACAGTGCTTCAGATGGTGTGTCTAGGGGACAGGAACTACACTGGAGCAGAGAATCTTGCAGCTCTGCAGGGACAGGCCCAGAGATGGTTCACGCCACGCCAGCTGGAGCCAAGAATGGTGGTGTGTGATAATGGCACAAACCTCCTGTCCGCCCTAAGACCGGGAAAGCTGACACATGTGCCATTCATGGCACATGGCCTCAATTTAGTGGTGCAGTGTTTTCGAAATAAGTACCCAGGGTTGGAAGATCTTCTAAAGCAGGCCAGAAGAGTGTGTAGCCATTTCAGGCAGTTATACACAGCCAGTGCTTGGTTGGCTGAAATTCAGTGGGAATTCCACCTGTCCATAAACCGCTTGATTTGTGACATGTCCATCAGGTGGAACTGGACTTTGGCAATGCTGCAGTGGCTGCACATGCAGCAGAGGGCCATTAATGAGTACCTGTGTGAGTATGGCACAACAACAGGCTCAAGCCCGCTAGGCTTTTTTTCTCCTTGCTAATGGCAGCTCATAAAGGATGCATGCACTGTACTGTCACCATTTGAGGAGGCCATAAGGATGGTGAGCCGTGACAGTGCATGCATCAGTGACACAATCCCTGTTGTGTTCCTGCTGGAGCAGACTCTGTGTGGCATTATGGACCGGGCACTTGAGGCAGAGGATCACTTCCATTCCTCTCAAGGCCCGCTTTATGCAGACACCATTGTTCCTATGCCACAGAACACACAAGAGAAGAGAGAGGAAGAGGAGGATTCTGGAAGTTTGAGGCATTGAAGCACAGGAAGACCTAAGTCAAAGAGTAACAGATGGTTTTCCATCCCCAGAACCCTTGGGAGTAGTACGTGGCTGGGAGGAGGCAGTTCCAGATACTATATTCCCAAGTGACCCCGAGGAGTCTGCTTCTCGTGCCGCCACAAATTTGTGGTTCATGGGCTCCCTCATGTGTCAAAGACTGTGAAAGGCCCCAAGAATACGTGGCGTAAAGGGTAAAGATCACTATTGGTTGGCAACCCTCCTTGACCACCGTTACAAGGGGAAAGTCTCAGAACTCATTCTGTCCCCACATGGAGTGCAGAAGATGAAATCTCTTGAGGACACCTTGAAGAGGCATTTATCGAATGCATTTCCCAACTCTGGTAGGTTGCAGTGGGAGATGGAAAATGTAGTTTTGAGGCTTCTGTTGGTCAAGAGAGGAGCGGTGGAGAAGGCTGCCACCTAAGTGATGCATTTCTCAGTTTTTTTTAGTCCTCGCCGCCCCAGGGCTGTCGGCTTCCACATCCCATCGACAGCATCTGCATCACATGGACGATTATCTAAGGGCGAAAAGAGAAATGGAGAGCTTTCCAGTCGACGATCCACTGCATTATGAGAATAGACCACTGGCCAGAACTTGCCCAGTATGCAATTGAGCTGCTGGGCTGCCCTGCAACCAGCATGCTTTCCGAATGGGCATTCAGTGCTGATGGAGGTTTTGTTACTGATAATAGAATGCGTCTGTCCACAGACCCTGTGGACCGTCTGACATTTCTCAAAATGAATCAGTCCTGGAGTACCAGCAGCTATGCAGATGTCACAGATTTAAGTGTTTTTGGGTGTGGAATCTCTGCAGGACTTCTAGGCTGCCTAGCGTTGTGGGTGTTGATTTTATCTGCAAGAATGTTTTTGGTGTAGGTTCCATGGGCACAATTAACATCCAAAGACCAATTTTTCCACACCTGTTTGTCAGGTGCATATCATTGCAATTTTTGACAGCAAGGCCAATTCTTGCTTTCATCAAGAATACCTCTAAAGGGTTGTGGTATGAAGGCACCACCGACACCCAAAGACCAATTTTTCCGCACCAGTTTGACAGCTGCATATCATTGCAGTGTTTGACAGCAAGGCCAATTCTTGCTTTCATCAAGAATCTTATAGGGATGCAGTGTGAAGGCGCCACCAATACCTAAAGCCCATTTTTTCCACACCCATTACTTCCATCCAAAGTCTGTATAAGATATACCAGAATTTATCGGAAAAATCTGAAATCAAAAAAATATTTACAAAATAAAAAAAGCTTGCAGGGAAAATGCCTTGGCTTTGTAAATGCAATTATTGCTGCAGCAGCTTCTATACACAGTACAGATGTGCCACTTTACAGGCAGACTAAGGGGACCCCCCCCAGGCACAATATTGAAAGGAATCTTTAATTTTTATGCTTTCACTTTAAGCATCAATAAATCACTGCTAATTTAAAAATTATGTTTTTTACAAACTTTTTTTTCATTCATACTTGTCCCCCAGGGCAGTACCCAGACCTCCATAACCATTGTATGCCCAATTACTTGCATATACGCCTTCAAAATGGGCACTTAGATTTTTTACATTCGTGGTCCCATAGACTTCAAGGGGGTTTTTTATTTGGTTCTGAACCTTCGTGATGTTCGAAAGTTCTGGTGGGAACCAAACAGGGGGTCGTTCGACCCATCCCTACTTTACAGGCAGACTAAGGGAACCCCCCAGGCACAATATTAAAAGGTATTTTTCATTTTTAGTTTCACTTGAAGCATCATTAAAATCACTGCTCCTTTAAAAGCGATTGTTTTAATTTTTTTTTTTTTTTTGCATTGATACATGTACCCAGGTCCCCGTACACTTTTTATGGCAATAACTTGCATATAAGCCTTTAATGTAAGGACTTTTGATTTTTCATGTTCATGTCCCATAGACTGAGGGATAAAGTCAAGTGGCCTGTGACAAATCTAGTCGGGGACGAGCCTATTACGTCACTACGCACCGCTGTACACTGATGATAGAGTTTGAGTGCGAGCAGCCGAGCAATAGCAGTGGCATTGGGGACAGCCATCAGACTGCATACCTGGCTAGCTGAAAGTGCATTGCCCGAGTGTACCGGAGTTTGTACACTACTATATGGGAGTGCAATATTTTTGACTTGTTTTAATAAAGTGTTTTTAAATGGTAAAAACTATGTAGCTTTTTTATCCCATATATCACCGCTGTGATGATTGTTAATCTGGAGATTTACTGTATTCGGGTTGCTATGAGGATATTGTCCTGAGGGGAATGTGCGACTAGACCCAACTGGGGTCGCACGTTGAGGTGAGCACATAGAAAGACCGCTGAAGGGGGGTGTGCTATCACTGTGAAGATTTGTGGTGTTCACCAAGAAGTATACTGTTTTTGAACCATCTCTTTATTTATATGAGTTTACGTATGAATGGACTTTATTTGCACCAGCGCTTTGCTTATATTATGAGTTTACACAAGTATGGACTTCATTGCATTTAATATATAACAGACTGTTTGTTCTCAATTTAGGCACTGTATTCTACTGTCCGTGACATTATTGGTTATTTATTGTACATTCACTATGCACTTTAGTCACTAGGTGGCACTGCATTATTGCATATTGTTATATATTTCTTTATATATTTTTTTTCAATATTTAGGCACTGTAAACCATTGTTTGATATTATTGACAATTCATTGTACATGCACTGTGCACTTTCGTCACTAGGTGGCACTGAGTTAGTGCATTTTTTGGTGCTCTTTTATATTTTTCTAGGGTTTCGCCTCACCAATTGTTTGCATACACTCCTGCAGAGTGGCAGCGTAATGCAAATTGCCACCTATAAACGTAGATTGTCACAGGTGCGGCTAGGGGACAAGCACACGCCGGCACGCTCTTGTGCCCGCCGTGCGTTCCCTGTGGCTATGAGTCGGACCAACTCAATGTCCGCCGGCGACCCGCGATCACATACTACACAGGAAGAACGGGGAACCGCCGGGTCCCCGTTCTGTCAGTGGGCATGACAGAGATCTACAGATCCCTGTATTTGGGATCTGTCATGTCCCTGCCAGCCCAGCCCCTAAACAGTTAGAACGCGCCTAGGGAACACAGTTAACCCCTTCATTGCCCCCTGCAAATGAATCCCTTCCCTGCCAGTGACCTTTATACAGTAATCAGTGGCTAGTTTTAGATCGCTGTATAAATCTCAGTGGTCCCAAAAAAGTGTCAAAAATGTTCAACATGTCCACCGCAATATCACAGTCCCGCTAAAAATCGCAGATCGCCACCATTACTAGCAAAAAAAATAAATAAAAAGCCATAAATTAATTCTCATGGTTTGTAAGCGTGGCAACTTTTGCGCAAAACAAATATGTATTAGAATATATATTGGCCAAAACTGATGAATACATTTTGTTTTTTTATATATTTTTTTTGGATACGTATTATAGCAAAAAGTAAAAAACAATTATTTTTTTAAATTGTCTGTTTTTAGCGGTGATCAAATACCACCAAAAGAAAGCTCTATTTTTTGTGGGAAAAAAAGGACGTCAATTTAGTTTGGGTACAACGTTGCACGGCCGCGCAATTGTCAGTTAAAGTGACGCAGCGCCGAATCGCAAAAAATGCTCTGGTCCTAAAGTGGGAAATCCTTCTGGGGCTGAAGTGGTTAATGGAGTTTGCATGTTCAGTAGGTGCAAACCGAACAGGGGGGTTTTCAGTCCATCACTAGTGCATGACTAATAGTTGTCCTGTGGACAGATTCTCCCACCTGAGCTGTGGATCTCTGCGGCTCCTCCAGAGTTACCATGGCCCTCTTGGCTGCTTCTCTGATTAATGCTCTCCTTGCCCGGCCGGTCAGTTTAGGTGGACTGCCATGTTTTGGTAGGTTTGCAGTTGTGCCATACGCTTTCCATTTATGTATGATGGATTGAACAGAGCTCTGTGAGACGTTCAAAGCTTCGGAGCAAACTCGCACAGGACCCTTTTTTTTTCGCAGGGTCAGAATCGGATCGCATGGTGGTTCACACCATGCGATCCGATTCCTGTGCGAGTTTGCGTACTGATTTGGGGGTGTCATTAACATTGTATTGACACTCCCCAGAGTTCGCATATGGCAGCGTGAACTGCCGCCCAGAGACATGCGATGCGGGAACCCGCAGTGAATTCGCAGGGTTCCCACATCGCTGCAGTGTGAACCGAGGCTAACGTGCCACTTTTTGCTGGCCGATCACATAAAATTTCAATAAAATACATTTTCATTTTTGTCTGTAACATGACAAAATGTGGGAAATTTCAAAGGGTATGAATACTTTCCAAGGCACTGTATTGGTGTTATTAGTGGATGTCAATAAATTCCGACAGGACACAGATCACAGGTGGCAGAAGATGTGCATCGTTTGGACATAGCCTCCAAGGGGGATTTGACAAGAGTGATGATAAAAAAACCAAAAAAAAAAAAAACGGTGAATCTCCCATATACCGAACCCATGTAAAGCATATGATGTGTGGCTGCAAAGAGAGTGGGCGTTAATGTCCACATGCCGCACATATGTATTCAGGAGCTGCAGAGCTTTCTGCACTGAGAGCCCAATCACAGTGGTCACATTATCCTTCCTGCCCCTGGGCATACAAAACCTGTTAACCACCTAACCTCCGGCAGATTTTCCCCCTTTCATGACCAGGCTATTTTTTGTGATACGGTATTGTGTTTACGTTAGCTGACAATTGTACGGACATGCAACGTTGTACCCAAATACAATTTATCTCATTTTTGACTCACAAAAAAAGCGCTTTCTTTTAGTGGTATTTGATCACCACTGCATTTTTTATTTTTTGCACTATAAACAAAACAAGACCCACAATTTTGAAAAAAAAAAAACAATATTTTTTTACTTTCTGCTATAAAACACAACCAATAAAAAAATTAAAAAAAAAACCTTTCTTCATAAATATAGACCAATATGTATTCTGCTACATATTTTTTGGTAACATCCCAATAAGCGTATATTGATTGGTTTGCGCAAAATAGTGTCTACAAACTATGGGGTATACAGTATAGTGGAAATTTTATTTATTTTACATAGTTACGTAGTTAGGTTGAAAAAAGACACAAGTCCATCTAGTTCAACCAAATAAAATAAAAAAAAAATATATATATATATATATATATATATATATATATATCCAAATAATCCCATATACAATCCTTCACCCACAGTTGATCCAGAGGAAGGCAAAAAACCCCAGAACCCCAGCAAAGCCAATGATCCAATTTGCTATAATGGGGGAAAACTTCCTTCCTGATCCCCTGAGAGGCAATCGGATTCACCCTGGATCAACTTTACCTAAAAATGTTAGTACCCATTTTGTTTTTTATACTAGCAATGACGGCGATCAGCGACTTATAGTGGAACTGTAATATTGTGGCAGACAATCTACTACTAAATTACATTTTGACACTTTGTGGCAACCAGTGACACTAATGCCTCGTACACACGGGACGACGATCGCATTCATCACGTCGTACTCACGACCGTTGTATGCGAAATCGATCGTTTGTGTGCGCGCATTCAACAGTCGAACATACAACAGTCGTACATGGGAGTTGTATGAGCAGACTACAAAACTTGGTCGTACCAACAAGCTCTCATACGAGCGTTGTATCGTGTGTAGAGCAGTTGGGTACAACAAGTTGTATTGTGCTAAACCCGCATGTGCCAAGTCCACTTCAACTAACACGAAATTAGATGAAGGAGCCCAAAGGGTGACGCTACGATACCAGCACTTCCTCTTTATACGCTCGTTCGCGTCATCACGTTCGGCCGGCCGCAAGTTGTATGTACGACCGTCGGGTGCACGTCAGTATGCTATTTACATTATGCAACATACGATTTGCGATCGTCGTCCCGTGTGTACGGGGCTTTATACAGTGATCAGTGCTAAAAATATGCAGTCACTGTACTAATGACAGGGGAAGGGGTTAAACATCTAAGGTGATCAAAGGGTTAACTGTGTGCCTAAACAGTGTTTTTGTCTAAACTGTTTGCTGCCTTTGCTAAGGGAAATGATGGATTGTATTCCCTTCTTTGCAGGGACACAAACTCTTTCACTTTCCCTCTGTAAGAACAGAGCTCTGCCTTGTTTACATAGACAGAGCTCCATTCTGTGTCTCTACTTGGCAATTGGTGGGTGCCGGCAGACATCCAGTGCCCGGCACCTGCAGATCAGCTTCTGCTGTGAGTAATCATGCTGTTTATACACTTCTGTGTTTGTCTAATAGCCTTGAACTATCACTTGCAGATCACGTGGTTCCCCTTTCTTGCTCAGTCTCAGTGTATCTTCAGCTTCCTTCCTTCCTTCATAGGGTCTAATCACATAGAGGAGAACTCCTCCCCCTTCACCCTAGTGGCCCTGCCCAGGTCAGCTGACTTTCTCTTTCAG
Organism: Glandirana rugosa; assembly: GCA_018402905.1. NCBI lineage: Eukaryota > Metazoa > Chordata > Amphibia > Anura > Ranidae > Glandirana > Glandirana rugosa. Next base: position 588,973 of record BLSH010559732.1, read on the forward strand.
TCTCTGCCTTCTGATGGTGTATACCATCTGCCCGTGAGTGCCCAGTGTATTATCTCTCATGTCATGTGACCTATGCGACCCTGGTAGTTCAGCCACTGGCAGGTGGCTATTTTAGTTCACCCAAACAAAGTTGACAGCAAACCTTGTATTGCCACAAACTCAAATATCATCCTTTATTAATACCAAACTGACCCAACTCGTAGGGGACATTCAAATTATATTTATATTTGCAACCATTGTTAACATTTTGGAGCCTATACACTGCCATGGCTAATAGTATTTATTGTGCTGAAGATGAAGTTTGGTGGGGGTAAGGCTCCATGCACACTGGACGCTATAGGCCTCTTTCAGCGTCGGGCAGGAGACGCTGCTCACAAAACTTCAATTTGCAGTGTTTTGTAAGCAGCGTTTAGCGGCGTTTTTCGGCGTCTGCGTTTTTTGGCTTTTTTTTTTTTTTTACTTCATTGGCTTCCATTGACTGCAAAAAACGCCAGACGCCGATATACCGGCGTTTAGCAGCGTTTACCGGCGTCTGGCGTTTTTTGTGGTCAGGAGAACGACTTTTGAACGCAAATTCAGGGCATTCAGATAACAGCCCAAAAACGCCACTGCTGATAAAAGACAATAAACGACCACGTGTGCATGGACACATAGGATAAAATAAAGTGGCGTTTTTGGGCTGTTAAAAAAACGCCAAAACGACCAAAAACGGTCGTTTTTTAGATACAGTGTGCATGGAGCCTAATAGTGCCCTTGATATTGGCTCCATAGCTTATGTATGATCTGAACATGGAGGTGTTGGTGACAATGTTGCCATTTTACTGTAATAGGTGAAGAGTTTCTGTAATCTTTATGATTGTTTGAGAATTGTTCTATTTTTCTACATCATTTAATAAAGTAATTTTGCATTCATATCAGATTAGCGTATGGTTAACCATCTGCGACCACTTCCCACGTGGTAAAACATAGCCAAGTAGAACAAGAAATGAAGTGGTACTGAGGCTGGGGAAGTGATTACACCAACAATGCGGTAACAATGTGGTTAGCCTAAAATGTTTATGCACATTACTGTAGATATGGTTTACATTTCAGCATTTATGTGGCTGGTACATCCTGCTCAAAAAATATTACATTATATGTAAGTGACAACTTCTGTCGTCTGATTAAATCTCATGGCAATTCCCTGCAAAAAAATAAATAAAAAAACAAAAACAAATTTCTTGCACTTAATGTATCTTCATAATAAAAGGTAACACAGGAAAGCAGCATTTTAAATACCTGAATACTAGGTTAAACCAAACAAAAAAATAGATGCACTATCATTTTAAACTAGTGAAATTCCATAAAAATATATAACTACATTAAAAATTCCACAAATAAATTCAGTGCAGTAAATTACCGCAAAGTAAAGTGCAAGGCCCTTTAAGTGTGAATTGATGAAAAACAGAGTTCATTGGTGAAAACAAACAACTATTAACCACTTCCTTACCGGGCACTTTTATCCCCTTCCTGCCCAGTCCAATTTTCAGCTTTCAGTGCTCTCACACTTTGAATGACAATTGCGTGGTCATGTAACACTTTACCCATATGACATTTTTATCATTTTTTTCCACACAAATAGAGCTTTCTTTTGGGGGTTTTTACTTTTTTGCTAAACAAAAACCGACAGAGAATTTTGGGGAAAAAAAAACAGTTTTCATAGTTTGTTATATAATTTTGCAAACAGGTAATTTTTCTCCTTCACTGATGTGTGCTGATGAGGCTGCACTGATGGGCACTGATAAGACGACACTGTTGGGAACTAATAGGTGGCATTAATGGGCACTGATATGGTAAGGTTATGGTGGGTATGGCGTTTCTCTACTGGTATAAGAGGTAATCTGGTTTAAATTGGCAACTTTATGATCAACCCAGGATACTGGTAAGTACAGGATTTAGGCACTTTGGAAGAAAAATCTCCACATATTATATAAAATGTCTCAAAAACTCTATATCAAATCCACAATTCTCAAATAGTATGCGAAAGGTGCACATAAGCTGAAAATAAATATTTATGTTTAAAAAACCCAGAAGGAAATGAATGTATTTTGACTAAAATGGTGGTGAAAATCAAAGCATAAATATAAAATAATTGATAGTAAATGTGATGATTGCATAAACAGTATTGAAAAAGAATTAAATGTGCATGATTAAAATACATTAAAATAGATTCTGATAAATTCATGTGTGACACTTATAAGGAATGTTATTATGTAAACAAATAGAAATAGTGCAAATAATTATATAAAGTGCATTTGAAATGCGTAACCAAAAATAATTATTCATTTTGGTACCTGGGCAAGGGAATATCAACTCATATGTACTGTGTAAAGATGCTAAGCGGTTTATCTAAACAGTATTTCAGGAACGTGCAAACGTGCTGAACGATTTATCAAAACAATTTTTCAAAAAAGTGCGGACAGTCAAAAAAGTGCATCACTCAAACCAAATGAGCTATGACAGTCACCCCAAAATAGTGAGTGAAAAATTTTAAAAAACAGTGAGTCTCTATGATGACAAATCAGATATCTTTTCCACTGCAAATCTGTGCATCAAATGTTCCCCTCCGTGCACTCCCAATGTGAAGCCATTCATAGAAAAGTGCTCCCCACTGATGGGGTACACGCTTGGTAGTATTATAAACACTGTTGTTCACTGTCTCCACTCAGTCAGAGCATGTAAAGAGAAACCACAATCTTGCGCAATATTGTATGTGAAATTTAATAACAATTTGTAGAAGCACTCACGTGTATGCAGTACAAATCAGACAGCTACAATCAACAGGATATCCGCCGTGTCCTCTTCGTTCCACGGCCTGTAACCGGAAGTGACGTGTAATGTAAAGCCCCGCCCTACGCGTTTCATCATAGGACGTCTACTGGAGCGTTTTTTTTTAATGAGCACTGATAGGTGGCACTGGTGGGGACTGTTCAGGAGGCACTGATGAGGCTGCACTGATAGGAGGCACTGAAGGGCACTGATAGGTGGCACTGATAGGCAGCACTGATAGGTTGAACTGATGGGTACTGATTGGCAGCACTGATGGACACTTATAGATGGCACTCTTGGGAACTAATAGGTGACACTGATGGGCATTAGTTAGCAGTACCGATGAGCACTGGTAGGTGGCACTGGTGGACACTGGTTCGGAGCACTGTGTGAGACTGATTTCCCTTTTACAGAAGCCGTTAATCAGCTTGTTGCTTTCTCCTCACGCTCAGGGCCGCCATCAGGGGGGTACAGGCAGTAATGTTGTAAGTAGCCCCAGTGTCTCAAGGGGCCCTTACAACAAAGACTTTAGTAGTCTTTAACATTGGATTCTATGGGAGGGGGGCACCCGGTTTGGGGACATCGTTCCCCCGAACCATAGGCGATAAAAATACACTTTCATTTGTCACATATTGTGTGTGGGTGGCGCGGGCGACTGTGTATGGGGAGAGACTCTCGTATACATATACCTATAGGTATCATTCACATCCTCATTTATATCAACAATATTGTTATGTCATACGATTTTATATGGGGTTTGTTATGGAGTGGGGTCTGTAATGGGGGGTCTGTAATGGGGGTCGGTTGTGGAGTGGGGTCT
>BLSH010559732.1:602942-625949 GCA_018402905.1 Glandirana rugosa
CACTGTTACATATGGAAGTTACATCGAAAGTAAATCCTCCCTGTACGTCTCGGGAGACGTGTAGGTGGGTAGGTCGCAGACTGACGATGGAGTAAGGGTCATTGCCATACCCAAGAGTGGTACGTGGATCGTACGTGAGATAGGGAAGGAATGAAGGAATTGAGAACGAGAAGACATAGACACGTGTCCGGACTCTGGAGACGCCGCGGAGACGAGGACAACGATACCCTCTACCTGTCGAGTACCTCTCAGACGGCTGTTGAGGGAGTGACGTTCTCCGATAGGGTGGACAGTGTCCGTGCACGAAGGGACGAACCATTCGTTGTCCGTGCGATCGTTCGGGTTCCGTCCGGACTCGGACCCGGACTTTGTCCCGAAGTTCGGACGGACCAGCAGAACCCGAACTTCCAGAGGTTCGCTCAACTCTACCAAGCAGGGAAGCACGTGCCTGTGACAGGTGGGATAGCCTCTTGCAGTGAGGGAGTTGTCGGCAGACTCTCCATGAGCTGTCCATCTCCCATAGCAACAGGAGCAGAGGCGCCGCAGAGGTCTCAGGCCTGTGCACAGATACAGAAGAGCAAGAGTTAAGGAAGTAAGGAAGGGATAGAGTGCATGCTAGGTGCATGGTGAGAACCCATACCGTTACTGGGAATGAGGTAGCAGTCAGACGCTGGATGGGTGGATGTGCAGAGGGCTCTGCATGTCCCTCCTAAATGAAAGCTACATTGAAGGTATACATTGTCACAGGGACTTAAAAGTTAAATGCAGAACTGTTATAGTGCAAATGTGCATTGTGTACATTCATCTCTAAAAGCAGAGGCCTGCCTGAAGGTTGAGCATTCCCTCACGGCGGCCTTAGCCTTGTCCCGAGGCATTGCTGAAAACAGCACATGTGTAGTTAAGTGATCCTGTTACAGGTACCTACGGTAGCCCAGAATAACTCACTATGGGGTAGGCCTCCATGTGACCCACACTTGGCGCCCAATGAGGAGGGGAACATAGAGAGAGGTACCACCCACTTATACCCATGCCTGCCCTACATGCTGGAAATCCATTTAGTGATAACTAAAGGTCTATATAGGAGAATCAGGACCTCCTTCTTCCTGCTTGAGATCTTTCTAGTGATGACTGAAGATCTCTATAGAGGAAATAGGACTTGTTTCCTTCTGCAGGGGATTCCTCTAGTAATAACTAAAGTTCTATATGGGGCGATCAGGACCTCCTTCCTTCTGGTGATCCCTCTAGTGATATAAAGATCTATACTGGGCAATCACAACCTCCTTCTGGTGATCCCTCTAGTGATAACTAAAAATCTACATAGAGGAATCAGGACCTCCTTCCTCCTGCTGGAGATCCCCCTAGTGATAACTAAAATTCTTTATAGCGGAATCAGGACCCCCTTCCTCCTGCTGATGATCCCTCTAGTAATATAAAGATCTATCTAGGAGAATCAGGACATCCTTCCTCCTGTTGGTGATCCCTCTAGTGATATCTAAAGATATATAGAGAGAAATCAGGACCTCCTTCCTCCTGCTGTTGATCGTTGCTGAGCCTCAGAATTATAATCATTTTCCCTACAGCTTAGCCATGTAATTTTCTCATTTTGCAATTATCAGAAATCTGCACCCCCAATTATTTTCCTCTGTAGTTCTAGAAAGATTTTTCTCCTCTCGCCTTTCAGGACAGCACAATGGAGAGAGCGTAGCTCCACCTCTTCACAGGAAACACTGCGTGACGACGCCCCTTTAAAAAGCAGCAGCTTCCACCATGCCATCAGTCTTAGTGTTTCCTCCGCCATGGTGGAAGCGCTGCTGGGGAACCAGGAGGTGGCTGCGCTCTCTCCAAGAGGGGAGAGGGTTTTCTTTCCTTGGCAGTCACCTGTGTTTGTGGACCAGCCCAGCACCTCCCCTGACGTGAGGGGGGTGCTCCGGAGCTACCTTCCTTCGCCAGCCCATAGGGGTGAAGGTCTGCGGGGGGAAACCCGTCCCTGGTGTCCGGAGGCCGCGGGCGTGCTGAGGCGTGCATGCCAGGCTATTCCTGGTAATGCAGGCTCCGGATACCGGACAAGGTTCGGACGTCAGTTCCGGGGGACGGGCCTTCCGGCAGGGCGTGCGGCGAGTGGTTCCGGCCGCTGGAACGCAGGAGGAAGGGGCGGGTCAATAGACTGGGACTTCCTTCGGCCCTCGAACGCGGGGTCGCCGGGGAAAAGAAAGTTTGTTTCCACGCTGCACGACGATGGAGATTTCGGAGCAGTCGGTGGAACGGCGGATGCAGGCGCCCTGAATCCCAGTCATGCCCAGGTAAGAGAGACACAAGGCGGTCTTTTTTCTTGCAGATGGGTAGCTTTGGTTTGTGTATGGTATACCTTCCTAATGGAAGCCTGCGCTGTCTGAGGGAGATTAAAACTGTTTTCCAACAGATGGCAAGGAGGGAGCATGTTTTGGCTGTGTATATGATTTTTGCTGGTAGTATTTTAGGTGCAGAGATTTTGACAAATTGTATGTTATGTCTTCTAGGCCAAAGCTTCTGCCAAAGTTTGTTCTCTTCAGTTAGAAAAGAATTAGCAGAGACAATGGGATCAGTTTGTTCCCTTATTAAGAGACAGGGGGCAAAACACAGCCAAGACTCCCATCCGGATCCTCTGCCTTTTACCTCCTGCCTGAAGGAGGAATCAGAGGAATTGAGTGGTAGCGTCTCTCCCTCAGAGGACTTTGAGGGGGAGGATGTGGAAGAGGAGGCTAGAGCCTCTCGTTATAAGCTCTCACTAGAGCAGGTGGATAGTCTATTGAAGACGGTTTACACCACCCTAGAGTTACAGGAGGAAAAAGCTCAGCTTTCAGTTCATGATCGAATGATCAGGGCATGGAAGGATCTAAACAGAGTATTTCCTGTCCAGAAACAAAGCTGCGTTGGAAAAAAAAAAACAAAAAAAAAACCCCTAAATCGACGCAGCTTTCTCCCAGGTCTCAAGGCGGACTAAATTTTGGCCTTTTAAGTCATGGGAGTGTTGAATGCCATGGACAAGAGGGCAGACTCGCTCTTGCGGAAAGCATGGGATTCCTCCTTATCTAATATGAAACCAGCACTGGCTTCCACAGTAGTCGCTAGGAACCTTGAATGTTAGTTAGAGAAACTGAAGGGCCATGTAGAAGAAGGTACCTCCAGAAAAAGATCTGTTGGAATCTTTTCCTACGCTATTAAATGCAGTAAAGTATATGGCTGATGCATCAGCTGAATCAGTCAGAATGTCAGCAAGGTCGCCAGCTTTAAATTAATTCAGCCAGGCAAGCGCTATGGCTCAAGACCTGGTCGGGCGATTCAGCATCGAAGGTAAAGTTGTGTGGCATTCCCTTTACAGGGGATTTACTTTTTGGGCCGGAGTTGGCGACTGTATTAGACAGAACAGCCGATAGGAAAAAGGGCCTTCCCACAGAAAAAGAAGGGATTACCACTATGAAAAAATGTTCGTAATTTTCAATCAGACTGTGTTATCACCTAGAGTTTTCTCAGAGTCCTCCACTGGCAGTTTTACATCACAGCCCAGGGCGAGTGGTCCAAGGTAGACAGCAGTAGGTCATCCAACTGGAGGGAATTAAAGGCGGTGCATTGGAGCCTCCTATCCTTCCAGCAGTCCTTACTAGGGCAGCATGCTCGGGTATTTTCAGATAACATGACTGCGGTTCTATACCTGAACAAACAGGGAGGAATGAGGAGCAGGTCCCTGATGGAGCTGATATGTCAGATATTATCTTGGGCAGAGGCAAACTTTGCCTCGTTCTCAGCAGTTCACCTAAAAGGTACGGAAAATCTCCTGGCAGATTTCCTCAGCAGGAGGAGGGTCAGAGACTCCGAGGGGGCACTAAACGAAGAAGTGTTCCAAATGATTACCGCAAGTTGGGGATAACCCACGGTTGACTTGTTTGCGAACCAAGAGAATGCAAAGGCTCCGGCATTCTTTTTTCTCAGGAGTGGATCAAGCGATAGGTCTGGATGCCTTAGCCCACAAGTGGGGAAAAGGTCTGTTTTATGCCTTTCCCCCTCTACAGTTGATTCCTCAAGTGTTGGAGAAATTCAGGAGAGAGGAGTCGGATCTCATTCTGATTGCTCCCTACTGGCCGAAAAGAGCTTGGTTCTCCACCCTGATGAACTTAGCAGTCGAGCCCCCATGGAGGCCGCCAGGCAGGAAAGACCTACTAAGTCAGGGGGAGCTGCTCCATCCGGACCCAACGTACCTAAACCTCACAGCAGGGCTTCTGAGGAGGACTTACTGAGGGATAAAGGTCTGTCTAAAAAGTTAGTCGACACCCTCTTGGCAAGTCGAAAGGAGGTGATTAGATCGATTTATTACAAGGTGTGGAAATACTACAACACCTGGTGTTCCGGAAAAGACTTTGACATTAAGAGTTCAGTCTCAGTCTTAGAGTTCCTCCATGAGGGAATGGAGAAGAAACTCGCAATCAGTACACTTAAGGCACAGGTGGCAGCCTTATCGGTTTTCCTAGAGCGTTCTTTATCTAGGGAACAGTTAATAATTAGGTTTTTTAAGGCCATGTCTAGAATTAGACCAGCCTTGGTTAAGTTTTCCCGAGTTGGGATTTATCTTTAGTTCTACAGGGTCTCACAGGGACACCCTTCGAGCCATTAGAAGAAGCCACTTTGAGGTCCTTGACTTCAAAAACAATCCTGTTAGTAGCTGTAACCTCAGCACGCAGGGTTAGTGAAATACAAGCCTTATCAATTAGGGAGCCCCTTTTTTAAAGTTTTCCCAGACAGAATAGTCTTAAAAACAGATCCAGCCTTTCTCCCCAAAGTAGCAACGGTTTTTCACCGTTCACAGGACATTGTCCTGCCAACTTTTTGTCCTAGTCCTACAGGACCGGGGGAAGAGGCTTTCCATACCCTGGATGTTCGGAGATGTCTCCTAGCTTACCTTGAAAAAACTAAGGTTTTCAGAAAGTCATCATCTCTGTTCATACTAACATGTGGAGCACACAAAGGGGAAAAGGCCTCCAAAAGTACTTTAAAGTAGGGGCTTAGACAGAGAAGCTTACCTCGCAGTAGGAAAAGAGCCTCCAGTAGGAGTTATGTCCCATTCCACACGGGCAGTAACATCTTCATGGGCAGAAGGAGCCGGGGCATCGCCGGAGCAAATTTGCAAAGCGGCCACCTGGTCCAGCTTTTTCGACATTCATATGGCACTACAAATTAGACCTCCTGTCGACTTCAGATCAAGCCTTCGGCAGAAAGGTTTTACAAGCTGTGGTCCCGCCCTGAAGTAAGTTCTTGGTTATCATCTCTATTGTGCTGTCCAGAAAGGCGAGAGGAGAAAAACCTTAGTTACACTTACCGGTAACGGTATTTCTAAGAGCCTTTCAGGACAGCAGTTACTTCCCTCCCGTTTATGTGTATATATATATATAATATAGATGTGTATATGTAGGAGGAGTTGAGATATAATCGCAGGTGCTTGTTGTGTATTTGTTTTCCAGCATGTCGGAGGAGTTCTTTAAGTTGACTGATGGCATGGTGGAAGCTTCTGCTTTTTAAAGGGGCGTCGTCACGCAGTGTTTCCTGTGAAGAGGTGGAGCTACGCTCTCTCCATTGTGCTGTCCTGAAAGACTCTTAGAAATACCGTTACCGGTAAGTGTAACTAAGGTTTTTTTTCCTCAAAATGCATTATAAGTGCTTTATTTTGCATTTAGATGAAAATGTTTAATGTTGAACTGCTGTTTCTACTGCTTTGACCAATCTTCCAGCAATGCTAACTCATGGTCAATGTTATAAACACTGTCAGGAATATCATCCCTATTACACACATTAGTGTCACCACCAGCAAAAGACATAATTTACCCACCAATTCTTCACTTAAAAGCACTTACAAACAGAATACAGTTGTGCTCATAAGTTTACATACCCTGGCAGAATTTATGATTTCTTGGCCATTTTTCAGAGTATGAATAACACAAAAACATTTCTTTCACTCATGGTTAGTGTTTGGCTGAAGCCATTTATTATCAGTCAACTGTGTTTACTCTTTTTAAATCATAATGACAACAGAAACTACCCAAATGACCCTGATCAAAAGTTTACATACCCCAGTTCTTAATACTGTGTATTGCCCCCTTTAACATCAATAACAGCTTGAAGTCTTTTGTGGTATTTGTGGATGAGGCTCTTTATCTTTTCAGATGGTAAAGCTGCCCATTCCTCTTGGTAAAAAGCCTCCAGTTCCTGGAAATTCTTGGGCTGTCTTGCATGAACTGCATGTTTGAGATCTCCCCAGAGTGGCTCAATGAAATTGAGGTCAGGAGACTGAGATGGTCACTCTAGAACCTTCACTTTATTCTGCTGTAGCCAATGACAGGTTGACTTGGCCTTGTGTTTTGGATCATTGTCACGTTGGAATGTCCAAGTACGTCCCATGCGCAGCTTCCTGGCTGATGAATGCAAATGTTCCTCTAGTATTTTTTGACATACTGCATTCATCTTGCCATCAGTTTTGACCAAATTTCCTGTTCATTTGTAGCTCACACAACCCCAAAACATCAGCGATCCACCTCTGTGTTTCACAGTAGGAATGGTGTACCTTTCATCACAGGCCTTGTTGACTCCTCTCCAAATATAACGTTTATGATTGTGGTCAAAAAAGCTCAATTTTGGTCTCATTGCTCCATATTACTTTGTGCCAGAAGGTTTGAGGCTTGTCTCTGTGCTCTTTGGTGTATTGTACGCGGGATACTTTGTGGCATTTGCATAGTAATGGCTTCTGGCGACTCAACCATGCAGCCCACCTTTCTTCAAGTGCCTCCTTATTGTGCATCTTGAAACAGCCACACCACATGTTTTCAGAGAGTCCTGTATTTCACCTGAAGTTATTTGCGTGTTTTTCTTTGCATCCCAAAAAATTTTCCTGGCAGTTGTGGCTGAAATTTTAGTTGGTCTACTGGACGGTGGTTTGGTTTCAACAGAACCCCTCATTTTCCACTTTTTGACTAGTTTGAACACTGTTCCTTGGATATCTTTTTATATCCCTTTCCTGTTTTATACAGTTCAAATACCTTTTCCCACAGATCCTTTGACAATTCTTTTGCTTTCCCCATGACTCAGAATACAGAAACATCAGTGCAGCACTGGATGAAAGATGCAAGGGTCTGTCAGGAGTCCAGAAACTCATTGACCTTTTATACACACACTCTAATTACAAGCAAACAGATCACAGGTGAGGACGGTTACCTTTAATAGCCATTCAAACCCCTTTGTGTCAACTTGTGTGCATGTAATTAGGCCAAAATCACCAGGGTATGTAAACTTTTGATCAGGGTCATTTGGGTAGTTTCTGTTGTCATTATGATTTAAAAGGAGTAAACACGGTTGATTGATAATAAATGGCTTCAGCCAAACACTAACCATAAGTAAAGAAATGTTTTTGTGTTATTCATATTCTCTGAAAAATGGCCAAGAAATTATAAGACCCCTTTCACACTGGGGCCGCCTGAGTGTCAGCGGTAAAGTGCTGCTAGTCTAGCAGCGCTTTACCACCGTTATAGCGGTGCTTTGCGTGGCGCTTTTAACCCCTAAGAAGAGGCTAAAAAGAGGATAAAAGTGTCGGCGTGCGGCGCTTCCGGAACAGTGTACTGCTGTTTTAGAAGCGCTGCTTATTCATTTAGATGGGCAAGGGCGGTGGAGGAGCAGTGTATACATTGCTCCCGCACTGCCCCAAAAATGCTGCTTGCAGGAGTTTTTTCCTCTCCTGCAAACGCTACGTCCCAGTGTAAAAAGACACACTGACTTTCATTGAGAGGCTGTTTTCAGGCACTGAGCAGAGGCTATTTCCAGCACTGCAGCGCCTGAAAACCACCCCAGTGTGAAAGGGCTCTGAATTCTGCCAGGGTATGTAAACTTATGGGCACTACTGTAAATAGAAAAGGACTTCAGACAGGACAGAGCTTTGTAATACTCCACCAGTGACTGGTCTCTGTTCTGAATGTACCACATTTATGATCACAATCTGATATACTGTATATGTAATGCAAAATGATAACCTTTAGAGCCGCTTCGCACTGGGGTGGTGTGGATGATAGAGGTAAAGCACCTCTAGTTTTAGCAGCACGCTTTTAACCCCTCAGAAGGGGTTAACAAGGGATTAAAAGCGCCCGTTCTCCGGCGCTTCCAAAGCACTTTGCAGGCCATTCATTGCAATGGCAGGGGCAGTTTGCGAGCAGTGTATACACCGCTCCCGCACTGCCCCAAAGATGCTGCTTGCATTACTTTTTTTGCCCTCCTGCAAGCGCACTGCCCTAGTGTGAAAGCACTCGGGCTTTCACACTGGGAAGGATTGAAAGGCAGTTTTGAGGCGTTATTTTTAGTGCTAAAACGCCTGAAAACTGCCTCAGTGTGCAAGGGGTCTTATTCCTAAATAACTTTTGTCATGCTTGTTACTATTAACAGAAAAAAAATATAGAATAGAATTAGCATACTATTATTTATAGTAATATTAGTTACAGAATAGAGTAGGGACTGGCCAGAGGGGCAGTACTTTGATGCAGCTGACCAGCTTGAACACGTATTGCAATGTATGTGAACCAAAAATATTTCTTTTCGTACAAAAGTTTGCTAAGATTATGTAAGGGTATATAGCAGTGTGCAGAGGGTTCATTCAGATTTTTTGTGTAAACAGGTGTAGGACCTGATGAAATGGGTAGATAATAGTTTGATTCTTTTTAATACTAAAACCTGGCAGCCAGCACTCTGCTTTTCCCGCTGACACTGACCTGTTGTGAAAGGACACTTGGCACCTTCACTTACAAGCAGCTCTGCTTGCCCTGCATTGTATGTGATGACATCAGAGTGCATGCAATTGACAGAGTGGCAAAGAGAAGCTCCATTAGGGGAATGGTTGTGCTGAGAGGAGGAATCAAATTAAAATTTGATGAAGTGATAATTGAGAAATATAAATTACATTAATATCCTTATGAATTTGGAAATGCTCCCTGACATTTATTTTTGTTCTTGTCATTTCTCCAGGGAATACATGGAGTCTCCGGATTGAAATACTTGCAACTTATGCTGGGATCAAAGTCTTCTTAATTGTCGTATTCACAGTACTGGCTGCCATCTATGTGAAAAATAAACCATGACTTCAAAAAGTCCATTATAAGGGCATCTATCTATCTAGTTATCTGTCTATCTATCTATTCCAAAAAATATGTGGCCATCGGATCATTACTAGAGTTGAGCTCTAAAGTACCGAACTTTAAGGTGTCCGTGACCCGGGCCCGAACCCGGACATTTGAAAAAAAGTTTGGGTTCTGGGTTTGGGTATTTGATCCCGCCTGTTGAATAGCTGCAGGACAGCCAATCAACAAGTGTTTCACTGGTTTGCCCTTAGAAGCCATCACAGCCATGCCTACTAATGGCATGGCTGTGATTGGCCAGTGCATCATGCGACTCAGCCTCTGTATAAGCTGGAGTCACATAGTGCTGCATGTCACATGCTCTCAGGCTAGTGTAGGGAGAGGATGCTGCCGGCGCTGTGAGGGACAGATTGCAGATCTAATAACATCACATCCTGCATTACAGAACGATCTGACTGGACTAGGTAAAGTCTACTGCTTAGAGGGACAGATTATTGTTTTAAAATCATCTCCTACTCCTATAGGGTCAGGTTCCTGCTGTTGCTGTAAGGGACAGATTATTGTTCTAAAACCATCACCTACTCCTATAGGGTCAGGTTCCTGCTGTTGCTGTAAGTGACAGATTATTGTTCTAAAATCATCTCCTACTCCTATAGGGTCAGATTCCTGCTGTTGCTGTAAGGGACAGATTATTGTTCTAAAATCATCGCCTACTGCTATAGGGTCAGGTTCCTGTTGTTGCTTTAAGGGACAGATTATTGTTCTAAAATCATCTCCTACTCCTATAGGGTCAGATTCCTGCTGTTGCTGTAAGGGACAGATTATTGTTCTAAAATCATCGCCTACTGCTATAGGGTCAGGTTCCTGTTATTGCTTTAAGGGACAGATTATTGTTCTAAAATCATTTTACTTCCTTTTGCAGCCCTCTAGCACTTTCCAGGACTTTTTTACTGTCATTTTTGTGCCGAAAAGTTCGGGTCCCCATTGACTTCAATGGGGTTTGGGGTCAAGTTCGGTACCGAAGCCGAACATTTTTGCGAAGTTCGGCCGAACCCGAACATCCAGGTGTTCGCTCAACTCTAATCATTACACCTTGCTGGACTTCCCGGGTTCGCATTCCATAGTACAATCCATCTCAAAGGTGTTCAGTAGGGTTGAGGTCAGGACTCTGTGTAGACCACTTGAGTTTCATGTCTTTATGGAGCTGGCTTTATATACAGGGGCACAAGATGAATGATGGAACATAAAAGAAAAGGACCTTCTCCAAACTGTTACCACAACATTGGAAGATCTCAATTGTCTAAAATGTCTTTGTATGTTGCAGTATTAACAGTACCCTTCACCAGAAACGCCTTCAATTGTTCATTTGGAGGATTATCCACAAACCTTTGGCCATATACTGTATCAGTCCTATCCATCCCTGCCAACAAATCAAAATTAGATTTGCAACACTGACCACTCCATGAAAATTGTTGACTCTTTCAACACAATTGACCATGTAAGCATTAGATCTTCAGTCAAACATCAGCTACAGATATGAACTACTTGAATATAAACTTAAAGTAAACTTGCCTACAATCATTTATTTAATAAAATATGAAAAGATATACTGTTGTATTGTAGAAAATTTATAAGGGCACATCTTTGGTGACAGAAGCTGATATTGCCCCTTTTCTGAAATGACCAGTCTGGCATCAACTTGGTTACATTTTTGAAGACTCCTCTATGCGGAATTCATTCAGTTGCAAGATGTTCAAAGTCTAGTACACATGGGCAGAACATTGGACGGCATTGGCTGGCTCAATAGAAACTGGGCCGACATTCAGCTTGTGTGTACAGTAGCCGGTCCGACAGAAGCTGACCTCTCGGCGGCTTCTGTTAAAGGAGCATGACAGAAACAGGTCTACCGATCGGTTCCTGATCAGCACTCTCAGCCCATGGCTGAAAGCGCTGACCTGTGTGTTCTAGAGGGCGACAGTCCCTCTGTCAGAACACAATAGCTCAGCAGGGGAGATTGCTGTATTAACATTGGATTGTTAGTACAGCGGCTCCTCCTGAGCCCTTTAGTTTTTTTTTTTTGTTCAGCCTGCTTGGTTTAATGAAAAAAATCTACTAGTGTGTACCAGGCTTAAGGGTTTCCTTGCATGAACTGCCTGAGGCAAACCCCCTACAATATTTTTATGGGATTCAAATCCAGCCTATAACTGGGCCAGGTCATGATCCTTCATTTTTTGTTTCTGAGCCATTCCTTGGTGGATTTGTGGGCGTGCTTGGATTCATTATCAGGTAGAGCAGTGGTTCTCAACTCCTGTCCTCAGGACCCACTAACAGGCCAGGTTTTCAAGATAACTGAACTACATCACAGGTGATCTAATTTGCTGCTCAGTGATTGCAGTATTCTCGTCTGCATCTCCCCAAGGTAATACTTAAAATCTGGCCTGTTAGTGGGTCCTGAGGACAGGAGTTGAGAACCGCTGAGGTAGAAAGATACTTTTCTGGTTCTGTTTCAACTTTCAGACAGATGGCTTAAAATGGTTCTAAAGCCTAACATTTTTTTACCTTAAAGTGGAGCTCCAAACCACTTTTTACACTTCCCCTGATCCGCTTCCTAACTGGACATACAAATGGCTTTGGGCACTTTTTTTTCTCTCATTACCTTGTTTGCAGGGCTTTCTATATCGCTTCCTGTCTCACCCCCTCCTTGGCAATGTGTGTCATTTCCTGCGGTGCACTGGCTCCTGGGAGATGTGTGTCATAATTCCCAGGAGTCAGTGGGCCTCGCCGCATCTCATCATCGCTACGTGCGGCTTAGAATGTGCAGGCACGAGATCAGGAGATGCATGCTGGGTAGCCAGCATGCACCTTATCCCGAAAGACAGTGCTAGTGGGCTTCACATGCCCACAATGAAGATGGAAAAGCTCTGAAAGAAGAAAATAAGGTAAGTAAATAGTAAAAAAAAGGACTGGGAACGGGATTGATTTAGATACATACTTTAACCACTTCAAGACCGAGCATGTTTTTTGGGTTCTGTGCTTACGAATTAAAACCAGTTTTTTTTGCTATAAAATTACTTAGAACCCCCAAACATTATATTTTTTTCTAACACCCTAGAGAATAAAATGGCGGCCTTTGCAAAACTTTGTCAAACCGTATTTGCGCAGTGGTCTTACAAGCGCAATTTTTTTTTTTAAAAAATGCATTTTTTTTAGTTAAAAAACAATTCAACGGTAAAGTGAGGCCAATTTTTCCATACTGTGAAAGATAATGTTACGCCGAGTAAAATGATACCCAACATGTCATGCTTCAAAGTTGCGTCCGCTTGCGGAATGACGACAAACTTTGCAACTTAAAAATCTCCATTTGCGACGTTTGAAAAATTCTACAGGTTAGCAGTTTAGAGTTAGGGGAGCTCCAGTGCTAGAATTATTTCTCTTGCTCTAACGATACCTCACATGTGTGGTTTGAACACCGGTTTCATATGTGGGCGGGATTTACGTATGCATTCGCTTCTGCTCGCGGGGCGGGCGCTTTAATTTTTTTTTTTAATTATTTACTTTACTTTTTACTTTTACACTGTTCTTTTTTTAAAAAAAAAATGTGATCACTTTTATTCCTATTACAAGTAATGTAAACATTCCTTGTAATAGAAAAAAAGCATGACAGGTCCTCTTAAATATGAGATCTGGGGTCAAAAAGACGTCACATCTCATATTTACACTAAAATGCAAAAAAAAATAATAATTTGAAAAAAATGACAGTGCAAAAAAAAAAAGGGTCCTTTAAGAGCATTGGGCGGAAGTGACTTGTGATGTCGCTTCCGCCTGCCATGTTATGGAGCCAAGTGAACGGCTTCAGCCACTCACTCGGCTCACGGACACTGGGGGGAGAGGAATCGATCATCTCTGCCGCTCTCGACAGGTCTGGTAAGCGGCGGAGATGACCAGAAACCGGCGGGGGGTGCACCTCTCCCACCGCTGATAAAAGTGATCTCGCGGCAAATACGCATTGAGACCACTTTTATCGTATACAGAATCGGTAGCTGAAAAAAAAGATACCAGGGTTATAGTAGCTATCTGCTACCATAACAGTGGTATTCCACTTCAAAGTGACCACTGTCAGGTGACGGCGCTGGTCCGGAAGTGGTTAATGTATATCATGTGGAAAAGTATAGGGGAAGCCAAAAAATAAATGTGGGTGGAACTCCACTTTAATGCATTCCTTCCATTAGGGTAAACAATGTTTAGGTAGCAGTATTACCCCCTCACCCCCCATTCCTTATACTTACCTGAACCCTTACTCGATCCAGCGCTGTGCCCATCTGCAGCGGCTCTCTCCTCTCACTTCCTGGTCTCACAGGCTTTGCTAAGGAAGCTGGATTCATTTGCTACTGCTGCTGTCAATGAAAGCCAGCGACAAGGAAGTGGGAGGCAGGGCCAAGCTGCGAGGTCTGTGTCAATAGACGAAGTGCGGCTCTGGAGCTTACATGCAAGCCGCTTGCGATGGGGCACTCGCAGAAGAGTAGGAGCCAGGAATGCCAGAGGGGACCCCAGAAGAGAAGGTTCAGGACCAGTCTGCTCAATGAGCATTGCATTTACAATCATTTTAACATACTCACCAAGCACACCTATAATGAGTTGGTGCTGAATTTATAGTTAATTCAATAGCTGCAAGCTATCAAGGCCCTGAAACAGCAAATCATCCCCAAACCATTACCTACCCACCTCCATAATTCACATTTGGTACTTCTCCTGAAATGCTGTCATCGCTTTGCATTAAACTTGTCCAATGTTACTGTGGCCAAAGAAATTTGATTCATCAGCCCACAGCACATTGTTCCAAAAGGTCTTATGCTTTGTTTTTCTGTTCAATGGCAAATTCTAGCCTTGTTCTAATGTTCTATTGGGATGGCAAAGTCTTTTCCTGGTATACCGCCCATGCAGGCAAGCCAGTCCTCAGTATATTAGCGTTTAGTCATAAATAAATGTCAGTCCTTAATAAATGAGTCACTTGAAATCTAAAGCCTCGTACACACGAGTCAACGATCATATACAACAGGTCGTACGCACGACCATTGTATGCGAAATCGATCGTTAGTACACGCGATTAGAACAGCCGACGTACGACGGTCATACAAGGGAGTTGTATGAGCAAACTAGAAAACTTGGTCGTACCAACAAGCGGTCATACGACCTTTGTATTGTGTGTATAGAGCAGTTGGTCCAACAATTTGTATTGTGCAAAACACGCATGCTCCAAGTCAGGAACGGCCGGATGCTAATTACATGCACTTGAACGTTCTCTTTATATGTTCAGCTTGGTCGTACGATCGTGTAGTGCATGTCAGTATGCTAGATACAACAGCCAACATACGATTTGGTCCGTTCGGTCGTACAACCGTTGAACCGTGTGTACGAGGCTTTAGCCACTTGTAGATTATTGTCCTTAGAGTTAAAGTGATACTAAACCCAGGAGCCTGCAGTCACTATATCTGGTCTCCCACAGTACACAGAACACGGAAATGCAATAGTTTTAGTAAATATAAACTGCTAAATACCTTTTCTCATCAGCAGTATATAGCAGTTTGGTGACTTATTTCAGTTTCTGGGTAAAGCTTGTAGGAGTTTTCATTCTCCTCTGATTGTCCTATGAGGCTGCAGGTCCCCTGACCCTCTGTCTGATCACTGCTGATTGGCCCTGTGCTGATCACATGCAATATACACCAAACTGAGCATGTGCAGAGTGCCTCCTACGGCTCTGTTCTATCAGCAGATGGATTGAGGACAGTAAAAAAAGGGGAGGATCAGAGAAGAAAGGATCAAACAGCCTTTTCACACAATGAGCAGGATTAGCCCCTTAGGTTCCACAGTTATTATAACAAACATGATTTACTTAGTAACACTTTAAATGACTTATTTTACATGGTCATCTTTCCACATCACTTGCTAGACTTATAGGTAACTACAACCATCTTTCTGAGAACCTTAGAACATTCTTCTGATGATCCCACAAATTATAATAGCTAAGAGAACCCCAGACCTTAGATACCTACGTTTTAATTAGGATGGGTTCCACCTGCATACTGTATAAATTATAACTAAAAGCAAAACTGTTTTTTTTCTTTCTAGTTTTGGATGGAGTGGGGAGGGATTAGACACATTTGTCAGGTTTCTATTGCTGTCTGTTCCCCCATTAGGGAAGATTCATCCCCTCCATTTGTCCTGGTAAACAGTATCATTGAAAGTAAAAGAAAATCCCACATTTTGGGTTGACATCAGAACAATAATAAGGGGGCAATCTTCATATGGGGACACTAGTTCTGGGGGGATTCACTTTGGAGGGATTTCCTCCCACTTCCAGTTTGGCTATGAGACAGGAAGTGAAGGGAAATCTCCCCAATGGGACATTTTTTTTTCAAACAAATATAGATTTCTTCTGGTGGTATTTAATCACCACTGGGTTTTTCATTTTATTTTTATTTTAGAAGCGAAAAAAAAAGACTAAACATTTTGAAAAAAATGTGTTTTCTCCTATCGTTCACTGACAGACGCAGCTCACCATTACGTGTGGGGTTTATGCTGGTTCCACTAGGAGTTAAAGCGGAGTTCCACCCAAAAGTGGAACTTCCGCTTTAAGTCCTCCTCCCCAGCTCCAGATGCTGAAACTGAGCTTTTGGGGAGGAGGGGGGTGGGGATACAATATTTTTAGGGGTACTTCTGCCCCGGTCGCCTTAGGCGATCGGAAGTGGAAGGACTCCTTCCCCCTCCCTCCCGAAGTCTTCTGGGACACAGGACAGGTCCTAGAAGACTTCGGGACCAATCACAATGCGCAGCGCCGCTCGCGCATGCGCAGTGTGCGCCCGGCCGTGAAGCCGCGGCCGGGTGCCCACAGTAGCAATGCCGGCGCCGCGGAGGGGAGGGGGAGAGGAGCGAGGCTCCGTGCGTCTCCATCGCTGGACCGGGAGACAGGTAAGTGTCGGTTTATTAAAAGTCAGCAGCTACACTTTTTGTAGCTGCTGACTTTTAATAAACCTAAGGAAAGGGTGGAACTCCGCTTTAACTAGGCAGGGAAAAGAAACAGCTGACCCCTCCCATGGGGCCATCCCCTCTTCCCAGATAAACCCCCTCTATGGAATAGCTCACCAGTCTAAAT
Organism: Glandirana rugosa; assembly: GCA_018402905.1. Classification (NCBI taxonomy): domain Eukaryota; kingdom Metazoa; phylum Chordata; class Amphibia; order Anura; family Ranidae; genus Glandirana; species Glandirana rugosa. Next base: position 619,227 of record BLSH010559732.1, read on the forward strand.
GCCTAGTTTGCAAGGAGTTGACCTAGCTTCCCTTTAGGGGAATTGCGGTCCTGTTTGTGACCATTTCTTTTTAATTTTATTTTATTTTATTATCTTATCTTCAAAGTTGATGTGTTTGCATCTTCGGATGCTGCTTTTGGCCGCAAAGTTTTGCAGGCGGCAGTGTAGGCGCGTCTGGCGCCTCCTTAGAGGTTCTGTTGAGTACTGTTGTTAGCGTTTGCCCACCCCTCTTTTTTACACAGCTTGGGGACATCCCCACACGTAATGGTGAGCTGCGTCTGTCAGTGAACGATAGGAGAAAAAGGGATTTTAATAAAACACCGTAAAATCCATTTCTCTGAGTTCACTGACAGACGCAGCACCCACCCCTCTGTGCTCTGTGTTTGTACGGCTTGTGTACGAACTGGTGAGCTATTCCATAGAGGGGGTTTATCTGGGAAGAGGGGACAGCCCCATAGAAGGGGTCAGCTGTTTCTTTTCCCTGCCTAGTTAACTCCTAGTGGGACGAGCATAAACTCCACAGGTAATGAAGAGCTGCGTCTGTCAGTGAACTCAGAGAAAAGGATTTTACGGTAAGTTTTAATAAAATCCCTTTTTTCTTCATTTCTGTTATAAAATTTTGCAAATATTAATCTTTCCTCATAAATTTGGGCCAAACTGTTTTCTGCTACACTTCTTTGGTGAAAATAACCAAAATCAGTGCATATTTTTTGTCTATACACTCTGCACCCGATTCAGAAGGAAATGAGAATCATTGTAGTAGCAGATCTATATGAGATAAAGAGTCATGATGAAGGGAGCAACAGAACAACTCATGATGGGTGCTAGATAAAATCCTACACAAGCTGAAAACTGGTGGGGATAGCCTACAAAACATGTCGTTTCCAGACAAGACGAGACATTTTATCACTGCTAACCTAGAAGATGACCTTTGCATTCCTAATGATTCCTACCCAAAAAGATCTCGACCAAATGGCTTGGACCTGAGTTATAATTCCAGTGTCTTTAATTGCTTATTATCCATTTGGAAACAAAATACTGCTTATTACTATTCAGGCCCACTAGAGGAAGCCAACTGACTACAAACAGCCCATACTGCCCTTTCTCTCTGTAACACACTGCTCTGCTACTGATTACAGGATGTAAGTTAACCACAAGATGGCAGTGTTCTGCAGTTAAGTTATTCAGACTTTATTAAAGTACAGCAAGGCATTGTTGAACCTGTATGCTGATGGCAGGACTTCTACCCAGACTAGCTAAATACAGACTACATTTCCCAGAAGAGCTAGCAAAGGGATGGGAACCTATATAGTCTAAAACCCAGGACCTTTTGGGGGAAGACGGAAGGAGACCGTGAGATGGTGAGGACGTGTATGAGACGACAGTGCAGGACTCGGAAGACCAGGCCTGCTTGGGTTGCATCGGAAAGCTGGAAAGAGGGACTGCAGATCACTGGCATCACTGAAAGCAGGAAAGTCACACCTGCAGGCAGTCAGCGGTATTGTAATAGCCATCGCTCCTACCACAGAGGGACTGAGAGAACAAAGGGGCCCCCCAACTGAGAGACCTTCCTTCACTCTGCTAGGACTACAGACTACAGAGGATTCCATAACCCATACCATCACAAGTGTGTGTGGGGAGTAGCTAAATGGGGATCACTGTCCCTGGTAAAAGACAGTCCAAACAGCAGGCAGGTTTTCTTAAAAGCTGACTTGTAGCCAGTGTTATTTTAAAAGGTTGCATGAAAATCAAACAAACAAAACAGAAAAAAATATACTTGCCATCCAGGCTCTTACTAAACATTTCCAGTTTTCCTAACTGAGCGGTGAAGGGCTTCTCCCAGTCACCCACAAAACAAAGACAATGCAAACCCTTTGTTTCAGTCATAAAGCAAACCTCAGTTCAGCAGCTCTCTCGGGTTTGATGGGTCCTGAGTGCCAGGTCAGAGCAAATCTCTGATCCAGACCTGCTTCCTTTATACCTCCTGTTGGTGGACACAAGTGGACTGCAAACTATTGTTCGGAACCCACCCTGCCAAGGTGGCTGGTAAAATCAGGACCAGATTTCACCTTAGTTTCCTGTATATGAACGTATGCGAGGTTAAACGTAGCGTCCATCGATCACCTTGCCTTTCACAATGTCACATATTCCCCCTTCTGCTCAAGCTCCTGTGGCTGAGCAACTGTCCCAACCAGACAATGGACATGAGAAAGGGCATCGGCATTATTTTGGAGTTTCCCAGCTCTCTGTTCCACTGTGAACTTAAATGCTTGAAGAGCAAGAAACCACCTTGTCACCTGACTGTTTTTCTCCTTGTTATCACACATCCATTTAAGAGGGGCATTATCAGTGACCAGTTTGAATTGTCTTCCCAAAAGGTAATATTTTAGGGCATCTAAGGCCCATTTGATAGCTGAACATTCCTTCTCAACAATGGCATATTTTTTCTCATGTCTGTTGAGCTTTCTACTAAGATAGACCACTGGGTGCTCCTCCCCGTCTCTGACTTGGGACAGTACAGCACCCAGTCCCACATCAGAGGCGTCGTTCTGCACCACAAACTCCTGTGTGAAATCTGGGGTCACAAGCACAGGTTGTGCACAAAGGGCTTGCTTCAATATTTTAAATGCCTTCTCTGCCTTCGAATTCCACTTAATCATGACCGACCCTCTACCCTTCATCAGATCTGTCAGTGGGGCTGCAATGATGACAAAATTGGGTATAAGACGCCTGTAGTACCCTGCGATGCCAAGAAAAGCAGGAACTTTTGAACTCCCTCAATCTTATTGATCTGAGCTTTGATCAGCCCCCGACCAATAATGTAGCCAAGGTATTTGGCCTGTTCCAAGCCTGTGGCACACTTTCTGGGGTTGGCAGTGAGTCCTGCTTTCCTAAGAGAATCTACTACTTCTTGCACCTGGGACAAATGGGATTCCCAATCTGGGCTGTGGATGACTACATCGTCCAAATAGGCAGCTGCGTATTGGCGATGTGGTCTTAAGGTCTTATCCATCATTCTTTGGAATGAGGCAGGAACACCATGCAAGCCAAAAGGCATCCAATTGTACTGGAAGTACCCCTCGGGGGAAGAAAACACAGTTTTCCCTATAACCTTTAGTCAGATCTAAAGTACTTATATACCGGGCACTAACCAAACTGTAAACAAGTTTGTTGACCCAAGGCTTGGGGTATGCATTGAATTTGGACATACTATTCAACTTTCTGAAATCATTACAAAACCTTTTAGTTACATCTGGTTTTGGGACCAACAATATGGGACTTGAGCAGTCACTGTGGGACTCCTCTGTCACGTCCAGCTCTAACATGTTCTTTATTTCATTTGCAACTGCTTCCCGCCTAGCCTCGGGTATTCTATAGTGCTTTACACTGGTTCCGTAATTATGTCATGCTGTATAACTGTGGTCAGTCTGGGCAGGTGAGAGAAAAAGTCTCTTTCTCCCATCTTTTGTCCAACAACTTTTCTAACATGCTTTTGAGCGTTTTGTTAAATCTCTACACGAGACCATCAGTTTGCGGGTGGTAGACAGTGGTATGGAGATGGGAGATTTTGAACAACTTACACAATTCTTTAGTGATTCGGAACATAAATGGGTGCCTTGATCCGTTAATATTTGTTTTGGAATATCCACATGACGGTATACCTGAACAAGCTCTTTGGCAATAGTCATAGCTGAGGTATTACGCAAGGGAATGGCTTCAGGATATCGCGTGGCATAGTCTAGTATTACCAGTATGTGCTGATGGCTCGGGCAGATTTTACTGCTAGTCCCACCAGATATATGACAAATTCTTTCAAAAGGCACTTCAGTTATTGGTAACGGTACCAGTGGACTGCGAAAAAGGGGCGAAGGCGCAGAATACTGACACTCTGGGCATAACTCACAATATTCTTTGACATCTGCATATAACCTGGACCAAACGAATCTCTAGGTTATTCTCTCCTTGGTCTTCTCTATACCCAGATGTCCACCCATCATATGACCCTGGGCTAAAACGAATACCATTTTGCGATAGGGTTTGGGAACCACTAGCTGCTCTACCTCCTCCTCCCCTTGTTTTACCACTTGATACAGCAAGTTATTTTTAAGAGCCATGTAGGAAAAATACACCCCTATATTAGGTTCAACGGGTTCCCCATCTATCATTTTAATGTTTTCTCTGGCTCTATTGAGTGTGGCATCTTTTAGTTGTTCCGTACAAAAATCATCTTTCCAGACCTCTAAGTCAGGCACCACATTCTGTCCACTCTCACTATTAGAGTCAGAGATGATTTCTTGTTCATTACCCTCCAGCTGGGGGCTGGATTCCAGCTCATCCTGCTCCCCAGCCAGGCACAGTACCGAAAAAGGAAAAGGATCTCCTCCTTCCTCGGACCGACCAACAGTTTCCCTTTCAATTTTGTAATCAGAAGGGTCTGGTGTGATTTCCAGTGTTTCCTCAGCTCGGCGAGATCTGTCCTCTCTACTCCTTCTGTTTTCCCATAAACTCCAAAAATGGGAAAAATCCCTCCCCACTAGGGCTTCATGAAGCAGTGAGGGTACCACCCCCACTGAATGTGTCATCCTGCCCCAAGGGGTATCGATCTAAACCACAGCAGTCTGGTAGTCATGTGTGTCATTCTCACATTGCATTGGTTCATCATTTAGGGAACAATTAGCAGCAATTTGACCAAACGCCTGGCAGCGATAACATTTTATATGTTCAGTACCCAGTCCTCTAAATGGCCTTCCTGACCTATTTGGCCAGTCTCTAGGTCCTGAGACCATAGTCTCATTATCTATGGCAACTGTCAAATTGTAATTTTTCCCCATGTCCTGGAACCCTGGAACAGTTTACCCGTATCCTCTAGGTGATTCTTCACCCATAGAGACATTGGAGTGGGGCATGGATGGGTTAAACAAGTCCTCGGCAGCAGTATATCTCTCCACCAGGTTCACCAGCTGGTTTGCAGTCTTAGGGTCCCCATGGCTGACCCATTTCCTCAAAGTGGCAGGGAGCCCCCATAAATAATGGTCCATGACCACACGCTTCACAATCTTAGGGCCCAGCAAAGTCTCTGGCTGCAGCCATTTCTTGGTGAGGTGTATCACGTCAAACATTTGGGAGCGGGGTGGCTTGTCAGTACTGTATTCCTAACTGAGTGGTGAAAGGCTTCTCTCAGTCACCCACAAAGACAATGCAAAGCTTTTGCTTCAGTCATAAAGCAAACTTCATTTCAGCAGCTTTCTCAGGTTTGATGGATCCTGAGTCCCAGGTCAGAGCAAATCTCTGATCCAGACCTGCTTCCTTTATACCACCTGTTGGTGGACACAAGTGGACCGCAAATATGGTCCGGAACCAACCCTGCCAAGGTGGCTGGTAAAACCCGGACCTGATTAAACCTTAGTTTCCTGTACATCAATGCATGTGGGGTGAAACATTATGTCCATTGATCACCTCACCTTTTATAATGTCACACATAATACAAGTGATTCTGTTGTTTCCAGTTGTTTCAGTTTAGTACACCTTGCATCACAGTTTGCCACACTGAGGCACAGACTTCCTAGCCCATTCAGTACTGCAGCCTACTGCTTAGTGTCTCCCTATTGCTCTGAAATCGCTACAGCACATGTTTCACTGCAGATAATATCTTATCTCAAGCCTTTTGCAACTGTAAAGGAACTTGCTTCATCAGACTGGTTCACCACCTACAGAGGTTCAATTCTACTTCCTCCCCTTTCTCAACTTTAGCGATTCTGCATTCATCTTCAGAGTTAAAGGGACCTTCCCCAGTTTCTCCCCATCAGGCTAATAGGAACTTTTCTTGTTGCTGTAACATCCTCAGGAAATCTTGTCATAAAAAAGTGGTCCTTTAAGTGTGTATGGGGTGCCGGACCCACATCTGTCTATGGGAAGCATGACGTGTTTGCAACCGCGTAATTGTGGCTGAGAAGCTTCATTGGCTCCCCCCGAACACTCCCACTTTAGAATTATTCTTCCTGTGCTGGTTTGTGATTGACAAGGTCCGTAGGACGTAGGCGCTTCTGTGTCACTTCCGGATACCTGCGTTATAATTCCAGTGTCTTTAATTGCTTATTATCCATTTGGAAACACAGCATTGCTTATTACTATTTAGGCCCACTAGAGGATGGCAACTGACTACAAACAGCCCATACTGCCCTTTCTCTCTGTAACACACTGCACAGTTACTGATTGCAGGGTGTAAATTAACCACAAGATGGCTTATTCAGACTTTAGAAAAGTACAGCAAAGCATTGTTGAACTTGTATGCTGATAGCAGCAGTGGCATACCAGCTGTGGTGTGGTCCCCCCTGGTGCCACACACTGGGGGGTTGTCAGGTCGGCGCACCCCCCAGTGAAGCTTGCAGTGATAGCAACTGAGGCAGTGGAGCGGCACTAGGGAGAGAGAGACCAGCTGTGGCGGAGGGGCATGCCAGGTGCAGAACGTTCCGCTACCTGGGTGACACACACAGAGAACACTCTATCTCCTCCTGTACAGCGGGGGGGGGGGGGGACAGGCAGCCGCAGTGATGAACACAGGACGAGACCTGGTGGAGTTAACTTTCTAAGTTAACCAGCAGGTGATTGGTGGTTAGGTGATCTTAGCAACCAATCATTAGCTTGTTAATATGAAAAATTATCTCCAGCAGGTCCTGCTCTCTGTTCATCGCTGCTGTGTCGCTCCCTCTGCATAAGGTAGGA
>BLSH010559732.1:680515-710451 GCA_018402905.1 Glandirana rugosa
GTGACGTGACTAAATCCGAATAATAAATCACATAAAATATACTGACTATGTGTATATATCACGACCGACCGAGATATAATTTCACCAACATTTCCGTTGGTGACATCTGAATTGCAGATGTGATAAAAAAAAAAATCCAGATATGAATGGACGAGACACGTTATCTTAACATATCACGCCGGGCTAGAAGGAGAAGAGCCCAGGGGACGACCACGAGGACCGAGGAGGAGAGAACGACCACGGGGGTTATCCTCTGTCTAAGGGTCCCCCCGTAAGTATAGACCTAAAAAAAAAAATAGTGTAGACGTTAAGTCTACAGTGGTTGCCTTTACAACCACTTTAATATAGAGCCAGCCAGCACTATATATGTGTATCAGTCATATAAAATACACTAAATAATAAGCCTAAATCAGTGCAGTGCTCAAAATAATGTGAATTAAATCTCATCTATTAAAGTGAATAATACACTTTACCCCAGCTATATCTCAAAATGCATGAAAAAGTGTACATTCGAAAACAAATATATGACCCCCCCAGTGCTAAATAAACATGCAAAATGTGCACTGAAATGCAAACATAAAAGTACATAACATTTTCCATCACAAACTCTAATATGTGAAAAAAAATGGTGAGAATGAAATCTTGCCTCTGCTTAACCACTTCAGTACCGGGCACTTTCACCCACTTCCTGCCCAGGCCATTTTTCAGCTTTCAGCACTGTCACACATTGAATGACAATTGCGCGGTCATGCAACACTGTACCTAAATACATTTTTTTATATATTTCTTCACACAAATAGAGATTTCTTTTGGTGGTGTTTAATCACTGCTGGGATTTTTATTTTTTACAAAAAAAAAAAAAAAAAGACTGAAAATTTGGAAAAAAAAAAGGTTTTCTTATTTTCTGTCAGTAAATTTTGTAAATAAGTAATTTTTCTTCTTCACTGATCTACGCTGATGAGGTGGCACTAATGGGCACTGATGAAGTAGCATTTATGAGCACTGATTAGGTGGCACTGATGAGGAGGCACTAATATGATGCACTCATAGGTGGCACTGGTGTGCACTGATAGGTGGCAGTGGTAGGCACTGATGGGCAGCACTGGTGGGCACTGATAGGCGGCACGGATAGGCAGGGCTGATGGGCACTGATGGGCATTGATGGGCATCCCTGATGAGCAGGCACTGATGGGCAGTTATGGGAGGCACCGACTGGCATCACTTATGGGCACTGATTGGTGGCACTTATGGGCACTGATTGGTGGCACTGATAGGCACGGATGCACACTGATGTGGCTTTCCTGTAAACAGGGCACTGATGATCTGTGCCCTGATTACCTGCCCAGGTCTTCTCTGTGAGGAGATGCCGCTTATCAGCACTCCTCACCACACACTCTGTCAGTGTGAGGCGAGGAGAGCCAATTCACGGCACTTCCGTTTTTACATGTGACCGGCTGTGATTGGACACAGCCGATCACATGGGTAAAGAGCCGAAGGTGTGCAATAGCGACCGTTCTTGGACGACGTCATATGACGTCCTCTCTGAACGAGAGCCGCATCGTCCCTCCATCATTTGACGGGGGGGGGGGGTGGGTGGCAAGTGGTTAAACAATAGTGAACCAAAGCTCAAAATCCCTCTCCTTCACCTTCAGCTCTCTTATTATACCCACCCAATGAGAGACCTCTAAATTATAGGAGGTCATACAGACTCAACTCCAAATAGCTTCTCATATAGAGCAGCACACTAGAGACTGGCCAATCTAGATCTTTATTACTCCTTCGACCCTGGGAAGTTCCACCTATGATTCCCAGTCCCTGGGCTTCCCCGGAAGGAACAGGTTTCCGTTCAGTTAAGACAGAGAAACAGACAAAATGTAATGCTCTTGGTGGGACTTTAATGAAAAAGGACTTTAAGGAAAAAAAAACACTAGAGAACATATTTGCAAGAACAGCATAAAGCAGTGCATATATGAAGATGCAAAAGTACGGCTGCAGAAATGACGCTACATGAGGTCACAAGAGGGGTGGATCCAAAGTGACATGTTGCGTCCCTGGGCAGGACTTACTCAGAGGATCCCTGATACACTTTAAAAGATGAGATTCATTTCACTTTATTTTGAGCGCTACACTAGTTTATTTTTATTATTTATGTACACTAAATGAGCAAAGTGACCCTTTTGCTGCCATCATCATAGCCACCATGGCAGAGCCAGAGTGTGTATTGTTGCATCCACGGGTTATTGAAGCATTGCTTATCATGACTGACGATAGATCATAGCACTGAATGATGTTATTGGCCTTGGATTTACGCCGGTGGTCAACGTTTTTTTTAAATGTGTGTGTTCACTGCAGTGCAAATATAGAGAGCCTGTGGACGTAGCCACACAATGCAATCTACCACAGATTAGCAGTGACTTACTACTGAGTTTATAAAGTTGCAAAGGACTGAAGTTACAAAATGAGACTTACAGGACTGTGGAAAAGGGCTAGACGGGTTTGAAGAAATGCTGCAAAGTAAGAATATTTTTTTTTTTATCAATTTACAAAATGCAAAGTGACTGAACAGAAGAAAAATCTAAATCAAATCAATATTTGGTGTGACTACCCTTTGGCTTCAAACTAGCATCAATTCTTACACTTGTACAAAGTCAGGGATTTTGTAGGATTAGATTCAGGTGTATGATTAATTAATTATACCAATTAGGTGCTAATGATCATCAATTTCATATGTAGGTTGAAGCACAGTCACTAACTAAAAGAGAAACAGCTGTGTAGGAGGCTTAAAACTGGGTGAGGAACAGCCAAACTCTGCTACTAAGGTGAGGTTGCGGAAGACAGTTTCAGGTCACAGATCATACACCATGGCAAGACTGAACACAGCAACAAGACACAAGGTAGTTATACTGCATCAGCAAGGTCTCTCCCAGGCAAAGATTTCAAAGCAGACTGCAGTTTTAAGATGTGCCGTTCATCTTTTGAGGAAACAGGCAATGTTGAGGACTATAGATGCAGTGTTCAGCCCAGGAAACTTAATGCAGCAGATAAATGACACAATATGCTTACTCCCCTTCAACATCGGAAGATGTCCAGCAGTGCCATCAGCACAGAATTGTCAGAAACCAATGGGACCCAGGTACACCCTTCTACTGTAAGTAGATGGAAGTCGGGCTAGAAAAGGTCATCATGGAAGAATTGCAGCCAAAAAGCCGACATGGAAACAAGGCTAAGCGAGTCAACTATGCACAAAAACATAGAAACTGGGGTGCAGAAAAATGGCAGCAGGTGCTCTGGACTGATGAATCAAAGATTTGGTCAGGATCAATGGTGTCCTCAATGCTGAGAAATACAGGCAGATACTTATCCATCATGCCATATCAGGGAGGCATTTGGCTGATTTTTTGTACAGAGCCCTGTGTTGTTAGTAAACATAGGGCTCTGTGCTGTGGTTCTCTAAGCTGATCAGCAGGTCTTGCTATAAATCATTGGCTGGGACCTGCTAACTGGCATGTGCTGTAGCAAATGACAGCACAGATTGGGCAGGGGGCGCGCCCTATACCCAGAAATTCTTGATCATGTATGTAATTTGGCGCAGCGGAGCCGTCCTTCTGCGGTATGTATATTGTGGGTGGGCCTTAAGGGGTTAACCTATTTTAAAGATACACTGCATTTTTTTACATTTTTACCTTTACAAACACTTTAAGTAGTTAAAAAATATCAAAGCAAGTTGAGGTTTTTGTTGTGCACATTTGTCTATAATATTTTATTCTATATCAGATAGGAATGAACCCACTCTGGAGACAATACCAATAATCTTTGCTGCTCCTGGAGAAAATCGAACACTTCTGGGTCACTTCACAAGTAACAACGTAACATCTGCAAGTGACGTCACCTGTCATGTAAGGAAGACAGCAAGCATCCGTACTGGATGTGACCACGGCACAAATATCGGAAAGTGCGCCTATAAGGATAATATTTTATCTTTCCAAATCAACCAAGTTACCAGTATGGATAATGCCTTTTATTGCTGGCAAGTGGAAATGTCTACTAATGATGAAGAGAAAAGCACATATTACTATCTTGGACCACAACTTCTTATTATAGGTGGGTGATTTTTTTTCTCCATCAAATAGCCATGTTCAGAGGAAAACCTCTAAAACAGGTTTTCTCAGGCAGGATTCCATGGATTTCTAGGGTTCCTCAAGAGGTTGCTAGAGGTTCCTTGAGTAATGAGCATTTTCTACCTTTCGGATACGTTCCCATTGACACCATTGATCTTTTTAGCTATATGTAAGGGGGTAATTCTTCCACAAGTATAAGGAACATTCTTCCCACTAACCATTGCAATAATGTATCATGAGTTGAAGATGTAGTCATTTTTAGAAGGGGTTTCCATAGACCGGAAATGTCAGGAAAAAACTGCTGACACTTCTGGAAATCTGATCGGAATGCCTGTGCACAGACGCGCTTGTGCGCACCGACATTGGCACCAAACGGCCTATTTAGACGGGCAGCACCATGCAGCCAGTGCTGTCCGTTCTAAAGCATTTTCTGTACCTGAGCTTCCTGTTTACCTGTTACCTGTGACCCGGCTTTCCTTGACCTGGTTTGATCTCTGCCTGCACCAACCCCGGCTTTCCACGACCATTCTCATGCCTGCTCCTTTGTACTTCTGCTGCCAGCCTGTTAAATAACTTTGCCTGTACCCGATTATTCTCCTGTCTGCTCCTCTTGTACTGCACCGCCCGTCTGTTGGCGACCCAGCCTGTACCACCATTCTACTAACCAGCATGAGACCGGAGGAACCACTTCAGTTGTCACTGGTGACCAGCTCATCCCTCATGCTATCCTCACTCCTGAACCATCTTTCTGCTTTACCAGGGGTTCTTGAATCAGGGTCCAATGAGAGGTTACCCATGCATAAGTCAGACTCCACCACCAGGCACGTGACAGGAAAGTTATTTCAAGTGTTCCTCTGTTTTAAAAAGGTTGATAAAGTCTGTACTAAAATCTAACATGTCAAAAAAGGAACTAAACAACTAAAGTCAGTGATGTACCTTCAGTCAAATAGTAGTCCAAAGAGCTGTCTTTACATTGTGCATAACCTAGTCGCCAGATAACAAGCAAAATTGCCTCTATACCTAAAAAGTATCTACCCCCCAAAAAAAAAAAAAAATGCAATAGAGTTTTTCCTAGTTGGAATAAGCTCAGATGTCTTCAGTTCAGTAGACACCTGAGTGAGCCCGCCAAGAAGTTGTCACTTGTGTTGGGTCAATGAGTTGCCCGCCATGCAGCCATGTTTATGTAAAAGTCGTGTAGACAGTCGTGACTATGGGAAATGCTGTCCCCGGGTTACAAACAAGATAGGGACTGTAGATTTGTTCTTAAGTTGAATTTGTATGTAAGTCAGAACAGGTATTTTCATTTTTTAAGTGTAGCTCCAGCCAAAAAAACATTTTTTAAACCTTTGGATAGCATAGGGAAGGGTTAATACCCCTGTAATGTTTATTTTGCTGTCTGAGCCCCTGTTCAGAAGATTTCACCTCACTTTCTATCCCAATGATAATTGGATTTTGAAAATTTTGGGTTGTTGTGGAAACAAGGATTGGTGATTAAGCTTCAGTGGAGACCCCTTTTTCCCATAATAACTCTTACAGGAGTGAATTTCCCTTCCTAGGGGGAGATTTCCTCTCACTTCCTGTTGTCTCACTCTGTTTGTAAGTAAGAGTCGTTTGTAAGTTGGATGTTTGTAACTAGGGGACTGCCTGTACTTATGATTGGCCCAGTACGATGGTAGGTTAATGATGGGTAAACTTAGGTGGGTGCAGACTAGGATCCCTTAGCGTATCCCTAGTTAACAGGCCTTACAAGTGGTGGCTGCATTTGTTTCCTTTTTTTAGCCTTTTTTAACATTTTTACCTGGTATTCCTATGAATCACATACTTTGCTTCTGTCTCTATAAAGATAACCATAGTAGTCACCATGTCTGTCTTTTTGATTTCTATGACATGGAGGCTGATGGGGTTAGTAGTTTACTAAAGGACGGTAACATTGTTTATGTTTATGACAAGGGCACCTAGTCTGAAAAAAAAGAAAACAAATGCAGCCACCATATCTAAGGACTGGTATTCTGCAATATTTTTAATGAGGTTTAGTCATCCTTTAAATTTGTGGTGCGGAAATTAAAAGAGTTAATGCACGTAATCAGTGGCCTTTCAGCATCAAGGATATGACTGGATGCTCACATTATAATTATTTATTTTGCTTTTTTATTTTATTTTTACAGCGTCTGTCGGCAGGGGAGGACAGGACGTCTTCTCCCACTGCTTGTAAAAGCAGTCTAGTGGCTAGGATTGTTCTTACATGAAAGCCGCTGGCTGAAAAAAACAATACCAAGATGATGCCTGAACCTGCAGGCATCATTGCGGTATAACCACTCAAAGTCCAGCAACATAACAGTATGTTGCTGGTCCTTGTTGGGCATATATTGTAATTGTAAGAACCTAACAGATTCCTCCATTCAAAGCGATCAATCGGTGGTATGCCCACCACTGGAATTAGACATGTGCAGAGCGAAAAAATGTGTTTAGTTTCGTTTTGATTCGTTATTTTCTTAAATTTGTTTGGTTAGATTTGTTTCATTTGTTTAATTTGTTTTCAGAATTCGTTTCATTTATTCGTTTTCAAATTGATTCGAAAAGTTTTCGAATACATTTTGAATTGTTTTCAAATTCAAATAATTTTCAAATGTGAACAATTTTCGAATTTGAATAGTTTTCCAATTTCTAAGGAGAATGGGGTGGAGTGGAAAGTAGAGGAATAGAATGGAAAAAGATATAATACAATATAGGGGAATATAACAGAAAATGAAAGAATATAATGTGGTGGAGTGGGACAGAGGTGTTTTACTCTGTTGTATTCTATTCTTTTCTAGTCTATTGTTTTTTTCTTCTGTTCTATTCCTTTGTTTTTTATTCTATTTTGTTCTCTTTGGATATTGGAAAACTATTCAAATTCGAGCACTTTTCGAATTGGAAAACTATTCAAATTTGAAAACTGTTCAAAAACGATTGGAAAATGATTAGAATTTCGTACAATGTTTTTTTTTGCGTTATTTCAGATTCGTTTAAATTCAGTACTATTGTAATTCAGAAATTCGGATACATCTGAATTTCTGAAAAACAAAAATTTGTCAGAATTTTAATTCAGAAGGAAATGAACCGCACATGTCCATTTAGAATACCGCCCTGCATCCACACGCTTCTAATGATGGGCATACATGCAACAGATTCCTCCATTCACATTGATTGATGTGGATGAAGAAATCTCTGCCAAGAAAAGTGAATAAAAATATATGCCGGAACATAGAGGCGATCTGCCTCTATATCCACTCCTGCCCCTATGCTTCGGCATATACTGTATTTTTTTTAACCGTGGTGGTGAAATCACCTGCTACAGCACCGGAGTCATGGATTTACGTATCGTGAGAGCAAACCCTATTGCTGTCAATATAAACAAATCAGTGCTGCAGCTGAATGGCATACCTGCAAATCAAACAATAGTTAACAATAAATCACAGTAACAGTACAGTAAAACAGTAGAATGACATACCTGCAAAGCAAACACAATAAAACACAGTAATAATAAAACATTGCAGTATAGCATCAAATACAGTAAAACAGTAAGAACAATAAAACAACAACTATTTTTGGCTTTTTATTTATTTTTTATGTTTTTTTTTCTTTTTTTACACTTTTATTATAACTATAAACGTTCCGGGTTAGGGTTTCTCAAAATGCGATGGCCATCTAACATCTTTTGAGACCCTGTGTGAAAGTGTGCCATGCTGTACCCTATACTAATAGTCCACTAGTGTGTGGTAGCAACGGAAACAGTCCCCGATGCAGAGACCAGGTTCGCTAGGACAGGAGGGGAAAAATAGCGGGTGTCACGTCTGTTTCCATGCTTGCCACAGACATGGCATCTTTTTTGGGGTGCTCTTTGGGTAGGGTACCAGGGAGGACATCCAGAAAATGTCTCTCATGCAGGCAGCTCCCTGCATCTGTATTGGGAAATTGGGCCACACTTGGGCACTTTTTGGTTACATAAGAGCTGTGATGATCTTGTCCTGGAATTTTAGGAAGGATCCAGCTTGTCCAGATGCTTTGTATAGTGCATGAGTGTTGAACAGAGCCAATTGGAATACGTATACAGAAACTTTCATGTACCAATATCTGGCCTTAGGAGCAACTAAGTACGACCCCATCATCTGGTCGTTGAAGTCCACCCCTCCCATTTTAGGGTTGTAGTCATGGACACAGAGGGGCTTCTCAAAAACACCAGTGGCCGTAGTAATTTGGACTGCCGTATCTGTGTGAATGGAACGTTCCGTTTGTCCTTCCATCTCACTGCAAGTAATTCATTGGACCTCAAGCAGACTCTCTCCCTCTGACTAAGTGGGGCATTTACAAGCCATTGGGGGAAGCCCTGACAATTAGATCACACTGTGCCACATGCGCCAATTCCTAATTGAAAGAAGTGTCTAAAAAGTGTCACGCTTGTATAGAAATTGTCCACGTATAAATGGTACCCCTTTCCGAATAAAGGTGACACCGAGTCCCAAACAATCTTGCCACTGCTCCCTATGTAGTCTGGGCAGTTGGGGAGCTCCAAGCTATCTTTTTTTAAATCTCCAGGCCAACGATTTATGGGAAATCCTTACACGTATCTATGGGTAGCTTTCCTCTTCCCTCTTTTTCACCTGGGTAAGGTTCCTAGTGATATATTTTTGGGGTATACAAGAATTCTGCCATTTATATATCATTATATTTATTTATTATATCTTTAGCATATACCCTTATCAAGGAATTCCTGGTGCCCCTTGTGCTTTCTCTTTTTGTGCACTATAGGGGTCACCAACAGCCTATGGACATACCATTTTAATTCTTGGCTGATAATGTCTTATATTCTGTTAGTCTTCAATGTAAGTCAATTCATAGATCATCGCTACACAGGATGTGTGTATATGTATAAGAATGTTTTTTTGATATATGCGCTCATATTGCAGACCTACCACCTACATACCCCTGAAGAAGATTATCCTGAAATCAAAACCAGTTGGGATCCACATGTAACACTTTGTCAAAGTCTCAATAGCTGCAATACAAAAATGTTTTGACATGTGTACTGCTTGGTGGTTATGATACTATGGGTAATATTGTCTATTTATGGGCTATTGACATCCAGTCCAAGATGATGGCACCCTGCAGCATTATCTGTGGCTTTTAGATGTCTACACAAGGGGGGGCTTCTAAATAACATGAACAAAATATGTGAAATACACATATAATCTTATGGGATGTTTTTGAATGGTCTGGCTACATGGATTCTGTAAAGAATTATTGATAGGACCACCTCATATTTTTTTAAAGTAGAGCAGGCCTATTTTTAATTGTATCTGTGTTCTACTTTAAGGTAAAACAAACACCTTAAACATCACTCAGACAGAGGAAGTGGAATTCCATCAACCTGTTACAATAAACTGCAGCTTCACTCTACAACAAGACAATTCTGTTCTACGGATGGAAGTCTACTGGATTACCGGGGATGCTAGAGAGAACTATGTCTACCATCCAAACCTGGACTACATACACCCAGATTACAAGGGAAAGACCAGATTGGTGGATGGGTCCAATCTTCACCTGGAAGACTTCCATGGGCCAGATAACACCACCTTCTACTGCCGAGTGATCATCAGACAATGCTTGGGGCAACAACACATAGCTACAGTCTTAGAAGATGGTCCTGGAACACATTTAAAAGTTAAAGGTACAAACTGACAGTGATAAATGTCAAAAAGGTATTATTTAATGCAATACCAAAGCTACCTTTCGAATTCATGCTGCAATAAGTACGTGTGCTGTTTTCTCCATTATCGTTAATTACATTGTCTAGCATAAAGCAGAATTCCAGCTGGAAAAAATGTAATGAATAGCCCACTAAAAGAAAAAAAAAATACATAAAGCAACTTCTGCTGCAATTCTCACCTCTAATTTGGAGCAGCCACCTTTAGTATTTCCTCTCCACCAGATGTCACCAGGGAGAGGGAGGGATTTTCTTTCTTTCATTTGAGTTCTGATCTTACCCTAAATGGGCAAAATGGAACATCTACTTATGCTCATCCTCCCTGCACTCTCCCCATGATTCAGTGCTTACTTCTAGCAGCCAGTTGCTACTTCTGAAAACTTTCATGTGAGGAGGAGGACAATTTCATCAATCCCATGTACTGTATGTGCCAACATCATCCACATTGAGCTTACATAGGGTTTGGCTTCCACAGTTATGGAGCAATGGTGGGGTGCAAGGAAGGTAAGTGGGCTAGGTAGATATAAAAATGACAAAACAAGCATAAAAAGAACACCAGCTAATGCAGTAATTAGTCAGAAAATTTAGAGTCCCTTTGAAAACAATATTAAGCAGGTAGGTTTGAATGGAGGTGAACACTGAACTCAGAGTTAGAGGCAGGCCTTTTTTTCAGCGGGAACGCGGGGGAACGCAGTTCCGGCACCCTCAGGACTGAATGTATGTAATGGCAAGGGGTGTTGTGGTGTGCTGCAGGGTATGTTGATGCTGGGGGATCTATTGGGGCTGCTGCCACTGGAAGGGATCTATTTTTGCAAGGGGAGTCTGTTGTTGCTGGCAGGGGATCTGTTGTTGCTGGGGGGTGCGGCTTATGTTGCGGGGGGGTCAGTTGTTGCTGGGAGGGATCAGGGATCTACTTTGAGGGAGGGATCTAGTGTTGCTGGCTGCAGGAAGATCTGTTGTTGCTGCCACCTGTCGGGGGTCTATTGTTGATAAAGGAGGGGGTGGTTATTTCTTGTAGGTGGTCCATTGTTGCTGGCGGTATCTATTGTTGCTGGCTGCAAGGAGATCTGTTGTTGTTGCAGGACGTCTATTGTTGCTGGGGAGGGAAATTTGGGTGTGGGTGGTCCATTGTTGCCGAGGGGATCTATTGTTGCTGCCTGCAGGGGATGTATTTTACTGCTTTTCTTGTTATCATTAACAAGTTCTACTCAAATTAGTACCACAAATGTTACTGTATTCTCTAAAAGGGGTAGTCTTGAGAGGGGGTGGGGCCAAAGAATGGTGCTCGGAGGTGGGTAGGGGCGGAGACAAGAGATGACTTGGAAAGGGGGAGTTCCTGCACCTATTCTCTGAGAAAAAAAGCCCTGGTTAGAGGGTTAAGTAGGCCAAAGTCTGTGGGGCCTGTAGCTTGCTTCTTTGCTGAACTGATAAAGGCGAAACCAGTCTATATGCTAATTATTTAGCAAAATGACATCAGTGTGTGATGGGTAAGGAGTTCTCTAGCATCTGGTTTAATGATTTAAATCCAATCTTTCATTGGTAGTCAGGTACAGATAAAGAGAGTAAAAATTCTGCACCAGGACATTAAAAATAGATATCTTTATTTAATCCATCAAACCATAATGGTTATGACTAAGGCCTATGTAAGAGGCTAAAATACGTACATTTTATGGTTTGATGGATTAACTAAAGGTATACATTTTTAATGCCAAGACATCATGGTGCCAAATTTTTACTCTCTTCATTGGATTTTGGACGTTCAGTACTACGTGAGTCCGGGCACAGATGTTTTGATCTCATCCTGTCTATCCTTATGAGATTTTTGGCGTTGTAGCACTTCCTTTGTGGCTTTAGTCAGGTACAGATACATCAAATGTGTTCAGGGGATTGTAGCACTCCCTCCTTCGGAGATCTTTTAATTGGTTTTGACTGGAGTCAATTTCATACTGGTTCTAGAATTTGGAAATGCAGCAAATTCCATGGTATGTGGTGGTTTCAGCTGTGGGGCAAAATAAGATGAATAAAAACTGAATTAAAGCACCCTTCCTTTTTTTGTCTGTATTCCTGCATTGTACAATAGAATGATACCTTTAAGCCCTGTACACATGGACTGAATGTCAGGAGACAACTGGCAGTTAAAAGAAAAAACGGCCAACATTTGGCCCGTGTCTATGTCGGTCTCTCTGGCAGAAGCCGGGCCGTTCAGCCAGCTTCTGTCGGACGTGCATGCTGGGAAAACCAGCAGCCAACCAACTCTCGATCAGCGCTCTCAGCCAATAGCAGAGAGTGCTGGTCAGAGTGTTCTAGTGGAAGGCGTCCTCCTGTCAGAACACAACAGCTCAGTGGAGGAGATTACTGAACTAATCTCACATGGTTAGCACAGCGGCAATGACCAGAGCTGTCAGCGGGTTGCAAGAAAAATAACTGTATGTGTGTACCTGCTTTAGGCACCTAGTATGCCCTACATACTCTAAGATTATCTTAATTAGACCCCTTAATACTATGCTTTGTTCCAGAAAAGAAGAAGTCCCAGGTAAAGACATCTCTGTGAAAGTAGAGGGTGAGGTCATTGAAGGACCTGTCTCTACAGAGAGAGGACAACCACACTGGACATTAATGCAAACCTAATTAGAAATGACAAATAAAATAATGTCCATATGACCCCTAATTCTCCAATAAAGAGTATCCAACCCTTAAAACAAGCATTTGATAATTTGCAGCTTGCAAATCCTTCGATGTGGTGGCTACATTTTTTTTTATTTTCACTGGGTGATCTAACCGTTAAAACACTTCCTGAATTATGGTGGCTACACTGACTTTTCCACTGAATCAGTGGAGGAGCAGTTTATTCACCCTTAGGCAGCATCAATGTCAGCCCATGAAGCTGTTAGTATTAGATGGGCTACTAGATTCTGATGGACATAAATCTACTAGTCCAGGGGTCCCCAAACTTTCTAAACAAAGGTCCAGTTTACTGTCCTTCAGACTTCACGAGGGCGGACAGTAGTTAGTGGGAGTCAAAAAGTGGGAAAAAAATAATGCCCCATTGTTTGTTTTCAATGGGAGTGATTGTGCCCCATCATTGGGGTCATTGTGCCCCATTCTTGGTGTCATTAAGAGAAACGGAACCCCATTGTTGGTGTCACTGTAAGGAATTGCCCACCATTGTTGGTATCATTAAGAGGAATTGTGCTCTTACCTATTGTAAGCACCTTGTCTATGTTAAATGGTTTGTCACTCTAAACCCTTTAACTGCCAGGTTTACTGGACAGCTTGGCCCGTTAAAAGGAAGTTCACAAAGTAAATACCCCCCTCATCTTCACAAATATGATAAGCAGTGACAATTATTGACAAATTAATAGACCCTAAAATTTACTCTGGTCCATAGGTATTTGTGCTGATAAAATGGGTAAACACTATTTGATTTGTTTAATATTAAAACTGAACTCCAGAAAAAATATAAATGTATTCCTCCTGCACTGCTAGGTTTAAATGCTCATATCTCTCTAGGGTATCATTAAAGATGAAATTAAACTTACTTTATCCCTTGCTTCCCCAAAATCTGGAATTCCCCTCTTCTCTCCCACCACATCTTCACATACTGTACAATTCAGGACTGCTGGACCTGCATTGTTTGTAATGACATTGGAGTGTCTGCAACTGATGGAGCACCAAAGAGAGCAGCTTTCAAGAATCAGTCATAGAAGGGATCAATTTAAAATGTTATAAAGGAGAATGATGCTACATTAATATGATTATGAATATCAGAATGCTTCCTGACATTTATTTTTGTTTTTGTCTTACAGGGAATACATTGTGCCTCAACGACAAGATACTTGCAGCTTATGTCGGGCTCAAAGCATTCCTAATTCTTTTACTTTCAGCACTGGCTGCCATCTATGTAATCAAAAACTGATGACATCAAGTAGTGAATTTTAAGCACAAAAACATGTAACCTATCTGTCTGTCTGTCTGTCTGTACTATATTGCCAAAACTATTGAGACACCTGCCTTTACACGTACATGAACTTTAATGTCTTCCCAGTATTAGTCCGTAGGGTTCAATATTGAGTTGGCGCACCCTTTGCAGCTATAACAGCTTCAACTCTTCTGGGAAGGCTGTCCACAAGGTTTAGGAGTGTCTATGGGAATGTTTGACCATTCTTCCAGAAGTGCATTTGTGAGGTCAGGCACTGATGTGGACGAGAAGGCCTGGCTCATGCACTCTAATTCATCCCAAAGGTGTTCTATCAGGTTGAGGTCAGAACTTTGTGCAGGCCAGTTAAGTTCCACCACCCCAAACTCGCTCATGCATGTCTTTATGGATCTTGCTTTGTGCAGTGGTGCGCAGTCATGTTGGAACAGGAAGGGGCCAGCCCCAAACTGTTCCCACAAAGTTGGGGGCATGAAATTGTCCAAAATGTCTTGGTTGACACCTTAAGAGTTCCCTTCACTGGAACTAAGGGACCATACCTAACCGCTGAAAAACAACCCCATACCATAATCCCCCCTCCACCAAATGATTTGGACCAGTGCACAAAGCAAGGTCCATAAAGACATGGATGAGTGAGTTTGGGGGTAGAGGAACTTGATTGGCCATCACAATCCTGACCTGAGTCCTGACCTCAACCTGATAGAACACCTTTAGGATGATTTAGAGCGGAGACTGCGAGCCAGGCATCAATGCCTGACCTCACAAATTTGCTCCTGGAAGAATGGTCAAACATTCCCATAGACACTCCTAAACCTTGTGGACAGCCTTCCCAGAAGAGTTGAAGCCATTATAGCTGCAAAGGGTGGGCCAACTCAATATTGAACCCTACGGACTAAGACTGGGATGCCATTAAAATTCATGTGCATGTAATATAGTCTATCTATCTATCTATCTATCTATCTATCTATCTATCTATCTATCTATCTATCTATCTATCTATCTATCTATCTATCACCCTATGCTTCTTGAACATCCTATTCCAAGGATATGGCTATTATTATAGAGTTGGCCTCCACTTTGTAACTGTAACCGCCTTCACCTTTCTGGGAAGACTTTTCACAAGATTTTGGAGTGTTTTTGTGGAATTTGTTCCCATTCAGCCAAAAGAGCATTTGTGAGGTGGGTGTTGATGCTGGACAAGAAGACCTGGCTCAAATGTTTCAATTCATCCCTAAGGGGTTCTATTGGGTTGAGGTCAGGTCTCTGTGCAGGTCACTTAAGTTCCTCCACACCAAGCTCATCATACCATGACTTTATAGAGCTGGCTTTGTACATGGGCACAGTCATGATGGAACAGAAAAGGGTCTTCTCTAAACTATAGCATTATACCTCACAATATTGCTTCAACCAATGTACTCTCTCTCCCTCAGTGAGACATCAAGGGTTAATAGTTTCAAGTCTCAAAACCATACTGTTGTATAAAAATCCAGATCACTGTCTTGTGCCCTAAAAATATCATTCATTTATTGAACATATATACGTGGCACTTTAACAGCAAAAAAAAAAATTACCTTTCAGGATATATTTATACCATTTTTAATTATTAATGTAAAGAAGCTGATGGACATGAAATACCCCTAATTAATACCAACCAAACCCACCCATGTAATCCTCTAAACATCCAAATCTCTGTGCATTTCCAAAAAATACTCTCATTACTTAGCCATAACACGTTCACTAAGAGCAAGATAACTCAGAGACTCTCTTGTCCACTTAGTGCACCCTGCATACTGTAGTCCACATGTACATTCAAGAATGCAAACACATTTTGGATATTGTCAATATAGCAGCTCTCTTGTTAAGGTTGTGTGGTGTTAAAGTGGCTCTAAAGTCTGAAGGTGTTTTATCATAATAGAAAAAAAATCTTCTGAGTGTAGCTCCACCCCTCCCCATGCTTACCTGAGCATAATATCGATCCAGCGTTGTGCCCAAGAGCAACGTCTATCTCCGCTTCATCCCTCCTCAGTGCCATTGGCTCTCACTGCCATTAATCACAGCCTTGGATATGTACAACAGGCCGGCACTCCAAAACTCCCATGCAGTACATTTATTGAAAAGTGCAGAGATAATACAGAACAACAGACACGTTTCGGTGGGACAAACCGCCTTGGTCACAGCCATTCACAGCCATTAAGGAGAGAATGGGTGGGGCTGAGCTGTTATTTTTTGTGTTAATGGATACACTCTGTATGGCTCAACAGTGAGCCCTCACAAGCGCCCTCATAGTAAGGCACTTGATATGGTGGGGTTCAGCGAGGGTGGAGGGGCCAGGAGGGCCGGCAGGGGACATGAGAAGAAGAGAATCAGGGCTACTCTGTGCAAAACCATTACAGAGAGCAGGTAAAAAATATGGGATTACAACATTATACCAGCATCAAAAAGTATGTTTTAAAAGCGGTTGCAAACCCATTTTTTTAAAAAAAATAACAAACATGCCTATACTTACCTGCTCTGTGCAAGGGTTTTGCATGGAGCAGCCCAATCCTACTCTTCTGGGATCCTCCGCCGGTGCTCCAGGCCCCTCCTCTTCATCGGGTGCCCCCATGGAAAGCCGCTTTCCCAGGGGGTACCCACCCCCCGCTGTCCCGTGTCACTGGATTTGTTTGACAGCAGTGGGAGCCTATGGCTCCTGCTCCTATTAATCTGTCCAATGAGGAGAGAGACAACGGAGGGAGCCACTGAGCTTGTGCATATCACTGGAAAGGATCGGGCTAAGGTAAGAAAGAAGGGGGTCTGGAGGGAGCCGCAGCACAGAAGGTTTTTCATCTTAATGCATAGAATGCATTATCTTTAAAATCAAGTAAAATCATCAACAGTGTGGGGCACATCTGAAAGTTAATGCGTTTCGCACTACAGTTAGCTACACTACAGTTAGCTCTTACTCATTACCCTCTCATAACCTCCCGTGGAGGTTATGAGTAAGCGCTAACTGTATTGCAAAATGAGTAGAGTTGAGCGAACCCGAACTGTAAAGTTAAGGTCCGTACCGAACTTTGGGGTGTCCGTGGTATTTGATCCCATTTGTTGAATAGCTGCAGGGCAGCCAATCAACAAGCGTTTCACTGGTTTGCCCTTAGAAGCAATCACAGCCATGCCTACTAATGGCATGGCTGTGACTGGCCAGTGCATCATGTGACCCAGCCTCTGTACTGTATAAGCTGGAGTCACATAGTGCTGCATGTCACATGCTCTCAGGCTAGTGTAGGGAGAGGATGCTGCCGGCGCTGTGAGGGACAGATTGCAGATATAATAACATCTCATCCTGCATTACAGAACGATCTGATTCTGGACTAGGTAGAGATTACTACTACTGCTTTGAGGGACAGATTGCAGTTCTCATCCTGCATTACAGAACGATCTTATTCTGGACTAGGTAGAGATTACTACTACTGCTTTGAGGGACAGATTGCAGTTCTCATCCTGCATTACAGAACGATCTGATTCTGGACTAGGAAGAGTCTACTGCTTTGAGGGACAGATTATTGTTCTAAAATCATCGCCTACTCCTATAGGGTCAGGTTCCTGCTGTTGTTGTAAGGGACAGATTATTGTTCTAAAATCATCACCTACACAGTCACGGTCACGGCCTAGTCAACCTCTAGGCTCCTACTCCACATCCACCCCCCCTTCCCATTTTTTTATTTGATTTTTTAAGTTATTTTCTCTATCCCCATTTTTTTGTAGGGCACTTGTCCTACTCTTACCCCC
Source organism: Glandirana rugosa (assembly GCA_018402905.1). Classification (NCBI taxonomy): domain Eukaryota; kingdom Metazoa; phylum Chordata; class Amphibia; order Anura; family Ranidae; genus Glandirana; species Glandirana rugosa. The sequence goes on from BLSH010559732.1 coordinate 698,079, forward strand.
ATTTTACTTCCTTTTGCAGCCCTCTAGCACTTGCCAGGACTCTTTTACAGCCCTTTTTGTGCCGAAAAGTTTGGGTCCTCATTGACTTCAATGGGGTTTGGGGTCCGTGGTAAAGTTCGGGTCAAGTTCGGTACCGAACCCGGACTTTTTTTGCGAAGTTCGGCCGAACCCGAACATCCAGGTGTCCGCTCAACTCTAAAAATGAGTTAACTTTCATCTGTACCCAGCACCATGTTGATATTAAAGGAAATGTAATAAAGGTTAAAGAAGTGCAGCAGATTTCAGATCCTTTTCTTCACTGTGGCTTACAGAGGAGCTGTGCTAGCACCTTCACCCTGGCTGGTTACTAGGTGGACTGCTTATTACTCACCTTACACAGCTTTGCTTATACATGTAAAGCAGTAAAGCATGCTTGTTATACTCACTGTGGAACCTAAGGTGTTAATCCTCTGCATTGTGTAAAAAGGCTGTTTGATCCTGTCTCCTCTGATCCTCCCCTGATTTTACTGTCCCCAGTCCATCTCCTGATAGAACACAGAGAGTTTTTTTGGGGTTTTTTTTGGAGGGTGCATGTGATCAGCACAGGGCCAATCAGCACTGTCCAGAGAGAGGGTCAGGGGTCCTGCAGCCTCACAGGACAATCAGAGCAGAATGGAAACTCCTACAAGCTTTAACCAGACACTGATAGAAGTCACAAGACTGCTATCTGATGAGAAAAGGTATTTAGCAGTTTATATTTACTAAAATAATTGCAGTTCCATGTTCTGGGTACTGTGGGAGACCATGCATGGAAATAAATGCAGGCTCCTGGATTTAGCAACACTTTAAATATCTTTCTATGCTGTCGCATTACAGTGGTCCTAAAGCCTTAAGGTTTTTTACCCTAGCAACTTGCCGACCGCCTCGTGTAGAAATATGGTGGCAAAGTGGCTTCACTGCACAGATCGCCGTCTCTTGTGCCTGCCACGCGCTCGTGAGTGTGCCCGCGGGTCAGGCGGACTCGATGCCCGCCTGCGACCCGTGATTGCCTACTACAGAGGAAGAGTGGGGACCCGCCGATGTAGACACGGCAGTTCCCCGTTCTGACAGGTGGCATGACCGTGATCTACTGATCCCTGTAATCTGGATCAGTTAGAGCTGTCATGCCCCTGCCAGCCCAGCCCCCACACAGTTAGAACACATACAGGGAACACACTTAACCTCTTAATTGCCCCCTGCAGGTTAACTCTTTTCCTGCAAGTGACATTTACACAGTAACCAGTGGCTATTTTTAGCTCTGATCGGAGTATAGATGTCCAGGGTCCCAAAAAAGTGTAAAAAATGTCCGATCTGTGCGCCACAATGTCGCAGTCCCGATAAAAATCGCAGATCGCCACCATTACTAGTACAAAAAAAAAAACAATCGTGAAAATGCCATAAATGAATTCTCATACAGTCAGGTCCCTAAATATTGGAACATCAACACAATTCTAATCTTTTTGGCTCTATACACCACCACAATGGATTTGAAATGAAACAAACAAGATGTGCTTTAACTGCAGACTTTCAGCTTTAATTTGATTGTATTTACATCCAAATCAGGTGAACGGTGTAGAAATTACAACAGTTTGTATATGTGCCTCCCACTTTTTAAGGGACCAAAAGTAATGGGACAATTGGCTGCTCAGCTGCTCCATGGCCAGGTGTGTGCTATTCCCTCATTATCCCATTTACAAGGAGCAGATAAAAGGCCCAGAGTTCATTTCAAGTGTGCTATTTGCATTTGGAATCTGTTGCTGTCAACTCTCAATATGAGATCCAAAGAGCTGTCACTATCAGTGAAGCAAGCCACCATTAGGCTGAAAAAAACAAAACAAACTCATCAGAGAGATAGCAAAAACATTTGGTGTGGCCAAATCAACTGTTTGGAACATCCTTAAAAAGAAAGAACGCACTGGTGAGCTCAGCAACACCAAAAGACCCGGAAGACCACGGAAAACAACTGTGGTGGATGACCGAAGAATTCTTTCCCTGGTGAAGAAAACACCCTTCACAACAGTTGGCCAGATCAAGAACACTCTCCAGGAGGTAGGTGTATGTGTGTCAAAGTCAACAATCAAGAGAAGACTTCACCAGAGTGAATACAGAGGGTTCACTACAAGATGTAAACCATTGGTGAGCCTCAAAAACAGGAAGGCCAGATTATAGTTTGCCAAACAACATCTAAAAAAGCCTTCACAGTTCTGGAACATCATCCTATGGATAGATGAGACCAAGATCAACTTGTACCAGAGTGATGGGAAGAGAAGAGTATGGAGAAGGAAAGGAACTGCTCATGATCCAAAGCATACCATCTCATCAGTGAAGCATGGTGATGGCAGTGTCATGGCGTAGGCATGTATGGCTGTGAATGGAACTGGTTCTCTTGTATTTATTGATGATGTGACTGCTGACAAAAGCAGCAGGATGAATTCTGAAGTGTTTCAGGCAATATTATCTGCTCATATTCAGCCAAATGCTTCAGAACTCATTGGATGGCGCTTCACAGTACAGATGGGCAATGACCCGAAGCATACTGCGAAAGCAACCAAAGAGTTTTTTAAGGGAAAGAAGTGGAATGTTATGCAATGGCAAACCAATCACCTGACCTGAATCTGATTGAGCATGCATTTCACTTGCTGAAGACAAAACTGAAGGGAAAATGCCCCAAGAACAAGCAGGAACCGAAGACAGTTGCAGTAGAGGCCTGGCAGAGCATCACCAGGGATGAAACCCAGCGTCTGGTGATGTCTATGCGTTCCAGATTTCAGGCTGTAATTGACTGCAAAGGATTTGCAACCAAGTATTAAAAAGTGAAAGTTTGATTTATGATTGTTTATCTGTCCCATTACTTTTGGTCCCTTAAAAAGTGGGAGGCACATATACAAACTGTTGTAATTCCTACACCGTTCACCTGATTTGGATGTAAATACCTTCAAATTAAAGCTGAAAGTCTGCAGTTAAAGCACATCTTGTTCGTTTCATTTCAAATCCATTGTGGTGGTGTATAGAGCCAAAAAGATTAGAATTGTGTTGATGTCCCAATATTTATGAACCTGACTGTAGTTTGTAAGCGCGGCAACTTTTGCGCAAACCAATCAATATACGCCTATTGCAATTTTTTTTACCAAAAATATGTAGAATACATTTTAGCATAAACTGATGAATAAATCGTTTTTTTATATATATTTTTTGGATATCTATTATAGTATATTCAAAATTGTCGCTATTTTTTAGTTTATAGCGCAAAAAATAAAAAACGCAGAGGTGATCAAATACCACCAAAAGAAAGCTCTATTTGTGGGAAAAAAATGACGTCAATTTTGTTTGGGTACAATGCCACATGACCGCGCAATTGTCAGTTAAAGCGACGCAGTGCCAAATCGCAAAAAGTGCTCTGGTCAGGAAGGGGGCAAATCCTCCCGCGGTTAAAGTACTGCGGAGATTTCCCTTCTCTTCCTGTCCCACGGCCAAAACAGTAAGTGAGAGGAAATCTCTGCAAATTAAAGGAATTTCTTGGGGATCCCCAGGTCACCAGAACTAGTATCTCCATTAAAAGATTTGCCATCTTTTACTATTCTGGGAACAACCCAAAATTTGGGGTTGTCTTTTACTTTCACTTTCAATGATAATGGTAAACAGGACAAATAGAGAGGGTGAATCTCTCTAACAGGGGCACAGACAGCGATACAAAATGACAAGCTTGCTAATTCCTCTCCACTCTATCCAAAACTAAAAAAAAAAAGTTTTGCTTTCAGTTATACTTTAATGCAATCTCTGCATTAAGGTAAAAAACCTTCTGTGCAGATGATAACTACCCAGTCCCCCTCATACTTACCCGAGCCTGATCTCGATCCAGCACTGTGAACGAGAGCAGATTCTCTCTGCAGTCTCTTCCTCCTAACAGAGCAGATTGATAGCAGCGGGGGCCAATGTCAATCAAATTCTGCGACAAGAGAGTGGGGGGTAGGGCTGGGCCAGCTTTCTATGTCTATAGACGCAGACAAAGCAGTTCAGGAACAAGCCTGCACTAGTGCCGCCATAGGAAGTCGCACAGAAGAGGAAGAGCAAGGATTACTGGTGTGGGACCCCATTAGAGGTGGATTGGGGATGCTCTGTGCAAAACCATTGTGAACCACAAAGATTTACATTCACTGTAATTTCACCTGTCACTGGAATACATGGACTTAGTCATTTGGAGGGATATTCACAAACCTTTGGTCATATACTGCATCCTCTCCATCAGTGACGGCCCATACATAGGGGGCTCATGGGCTCCACCCCCCTAGCTAGTCACAAAAAAAGGTGGTCATTTAACCACCTTCAATGCTGTATATGGACAGCGTGAAGTCTATGCAATCATATGATATGCTTCAAGTGCGTGCTTTAGGGAGTCCTTGTGACACAGAGCAAAGCGCCCGAATACTAATATTATACTTGTGGGATTTGTGATTGGAACCGCCGTTGGACATGGGCGGTGCTTTCCGCTGAGCCGCAGCATCACTTCTGGTTTCTGTGCAGTGGGAAACCGGAAGTGACGCCGCAGCTCCATGGAGTGAATGCACGGTCAGAGTGGTGCCTTCTCTGTGAATCTTGGCTGGACCGGTAGATACCAGTGGAAAAAAAAGGCTGGGCTATACACCCTATCTGTATGCTGAGCGATATACCCTGATCTTTTAGGCTGAGCTGTATACTCTGTCCTGTGAGGCTGAGCTATATACCCTGATCTGTGATGCTGAGCTGTATACTCTGTCCTGTGATGCTGAGCTGTATACTCTGTTCTGTGATGCTGAGCTATATACTCTGTCCTGTGATGCTGAGCTGTATACTCTGTCCTGTGATGCTGAGTTGTATACCCTGTCCTGTGATCCTGAGCTGTATACTCTGTCCTGTGATGCTGGTACTGTATACTTTGTCCTGTGATGCTGGGGCTGTATACTCTGCCCTGTGAGGCTGAGCTGTATACTCTGTCCTGTGATGCTGGGGCTCTATACTCTGTCCTGTGATGCTGGGGCTGTATACTGTGTCCTGTGAGGCTAAGTTGTATACTCTGTCCTGTGATACTGGGGCTGTATACTCTGTCCTGCGATGCTGGGGCTGTATACTCTGTCCTGTAATGCTGAGCTTTATACCCTCATTTGTGAGGCTGAGCTGTATACTCTGTCCTGTAATTACTCTGTCCTGTGACGCTGCGCTATATAACCTCATTTGTGAGGCTGAGCTGTATACTTTGTCCTGTAATACTGTGGCTGTATACTCTGTCCTGTGATGCTGAGCTGTATACTTTGTCCTGTGATGCTGAGCTATATACTCTGTCCTGTGATGCTGAGCTATATACTCTGTCCTGTGATGCCGGGGGCTGTATACTCTGTCCTGCAATGCTGAGCTGTATACTCTGTCCTGTGATTATGAGCTGTATACTTTGTCCTGTGATGCTGAGCTATATACTTTGTCCTGTGATGCTGGGGCTGTATACTCTGTCCTGCAATGCTGAGCTGTGTACTCTGCCCTGCGATGCTGGAGCTGTATACTCTGTCCTGTGATGCTGGGGCTGTATACTCTGTCCTGTGATGCTGGGGCTGTATACTCTGTCCTGTGATATTGAGCTGTATACTCTGTCCTGTAATGCTGGCGCTGTATACTATGTCCTGTGAGGCTAAGCTGTATACTCTATCCTGTGATGCTGGGTCTGTATACTCTGTCCTGTGGTGCTGGGACTGTATACTCTGTCCTGCTATGCTGAGCTGTATACCCTTATCTGTGAGGCTGAGCTGTATACTCTGTCCTGTGATGATGGGGCTGTATACTGTGTCCTGTGATGCTGGGCTGTATACTCTGTCCTGTGATGCTGAGCTATATAACCTGATCTGTGATGCTGAGCTGTATACTCTGTCCTGTGATGTTGAGCTGTATATTCTGTCCTGTGATGCTGAGCTGTATGCCCTGTCCAGTAATGCTGAGCTGTACACTCTGTCTTGGCAGAGACCATCATGGTTTCTTTGACTGTTAATGTAATGATGTCCTCTAGCATTATATAAATGCTTGTAGCTCCCTCAAATGTTTCAAAAGTGAGGGCAGTATGCAGTGAGGGCAGTATGTGGTGGGGGCACTATGTGGTGGGGGCAGCATGCGGTGAGGGCAGTATGTAGTGGGGGCAGTATGCGGTGGGGGCAGTATAATCCACAAGTAGATACAACCGGGACTTGGGAACACACATAGTACTAAATAGTGTACAGTTCAAATAATTGTGTTTAAAAACATTGCCTGTGCAAGTTTCCTCTGCGTTTCTTCCCATACTCCAAAGACACATTGGTATGTTAATTGGATCCTGTCTAAATTGGACTTGGTATGTATATGTATTAGAGCTGCACGATTCTGGCCAAAATGACAATCGCAATTTTTTTGCTTAGAATAAAGATCACGATTCTCTCATGATTCTCGCGGCCTAAGATCTTACATATACAAAAAAATTGGGCTAACAGCACTGTTTATTTATTTTTTGAAGGGGTCATTTTTCCAAAAAAATTGCGTTTGAAAGACCGCTGCGCAAATACTGTGTGACATAAAATATTGCAACAACCGCCATCTTATTCTCTAGGGTCTCTGCTAAAAAAATATATATAATGTTTGGAGGTTCTAAGTCATTTTCTAGCAAAAAATACTGGATTTTTATTTGTAAGCAGCAAATCAGAAAAGATTTAGTCTTTAAATGGTTAAACTAAACATCTTCCATACACAGGGAGTTCATTCCTTTGAAGTAATTACATTGTATCTCTTTTAGCTTCTTTTATCAGCAGTGACTTCAGAACTTGGCTCTTTGCCCAGACTTGGCAGTCTGCCCAAAGACTCAAGTCGCTCAGACTTTAGGCAACTTGCATTGACTTTTATTACAGTCAAGTCGCGCTGAGTCGCCCGCAAGTCGGACTCCATTAACTGCACTGAAAATCGCAGTAATGCCCGATGGAGATCGCGGGGGGGTGTGAATCGAGATCGCGATTATATTACGATTAATTGTGCAGCTCTAATATGTATTAATGTGAGTTAGGGACCTTAGATTGTAAGCTCCTTGAGGGTCTGATGTGAATGTACAATATATATATGTGAAGTGCTGTGTAAATTGACAGCACTAAATAAGTACCTGTAATATAAATAAATAAATAACTATACAAGATCATAGATATAAAAATGCAACTCTACTAAATATACATAAAAAACTAAAGAAATACATACTAGAAATGTCAGTGGATAATTTCCAGGTATAGCCAGCAGGGGGAGTGAGGAACATGGGACAACTATACTGGTAAGTGTAGTTTAGAATAAGAAACAAAAGTAACAGGATTGTGAAACAATGTATCTTTATATATAAAAAAAAAAACCCAGACATTAAAGTGATACTATTGTCTCATTTTGTGTGGTTAAAAATAACAAACATGTCATACTCATCTCCTCTGTGTAATGGTTTTGCACAGAGCAGCTCAGATCCTCCTCTTCTCGGGTCTCTCGATGGCACTCCCTCTTGCCGAGTGCCCCCCACAGCAAGCAGCTTGTTATGGGGGCACCCGGGTCGAGCTGCAGCTCCGTGTATCCATTCAGACACGGAGCGGTGGCTAGGCCCCACCCCCCCTCCTCATTGGCTCATTGACTTTGATTGACAGCCAATGGCGCTCCGCTGCTGTCTCAGCCAATGAGGAGGGAGAGGCCCAGACAGGAGAGGGCTCTTGTGCAACGCTGGATGGAGATGGGACTCAGGTAAGTATTAGGGGGGGGCTGGGGAGACTGTTGCACAAAGAAGGCTTTTTATCTTAATGCATAGAATGTATTAAGATAACAAACCTTCTGACTTTACAACTATTTTAAGAAACCAAAAGAAAACTATCACTAAAAATAAACTTTAGAAGAGTCCCCCGTGAGGAGCAAACACATATAACAAATTAACTTAACTTACAATATATTGTAATTTTGCAACAAAATGAACCTGAGTAAAGTATAAGGAGCCGAGAAGTGTAGCTAATGGATTATTTTATTCTAAGACTTCTGCGTCTATTCAAGTCTAGTGTACAGCTGATAATGAAGAATGGAGAACAAAGTACAAACTTGTTGTAAAGTCTCAAGGTTTTTCACCTTAATGCATTTTATGCATTAAGGTGAAAAAACTTCTGTGCTGCAGCTCCACCCTTTTTCTTACCTGAACCCGATCCGATCCGATCCGTCGATGTGCAGAAGCATAGCAGCTCCAGCTGCTGTCGCTCTCCTCATTGGATAGATTGATAGCAGCAGGAGCCGTTGGCTCTCGCTGCTGTCAATTAAAATTTGTGACACGGGAGCCAGGGGGTGGGGCTGAGTCCCGCTGTCTGTGTCAATGGAATCAGTAGCAGGACTCAGGAGCGAGCCCGCACGGGTGCCCCCATGGAAAGCGTCTCTCCCTGGAGGCACCCGATGAAAAGAAGGGGCTTGGAGCACGGGGTCCCAGAAGAAGAGGATCGAGGCTGCTCTGTGCAAAGCCATTGCCCAGAGCAGGTAAGTATAACATGTTTGTTGACATGACAAATTTGTTATTTTTATTATAAAAAAACTTTCAGAATGTCTTTCATTAAACATTAAGCAAGTAGAGAATGGAAAGATTTATAAACAAGTAAAACACACTTAAAAAGGTAACCAGCAAGTTTTAAATATTTATTTTAACCCCTTCCTGCTGCCTTCTTTAACCACTTCCTTACTGGGCACTTAAACCCCCCTCCTGCCCGGACCAATTTTCAGTTTTCAGCGCTGTCGCTCTTTGAAAGACAATTGCGCGGTCGTGCGTCGTTGTACCCAAACAAAATTTGCGTCCTTTTTTTCCCACAAATAGAGCTTTCTTTTGGTGGTATTTGATCCCCTCTGCGTCATTTCTGATCGCCGCTATAAACAAAAAAAGAGTGACAATTTTGAAAAAAAAACCAATATTTTTTACTTTTTGCTATAATAAATATCCAAAACTAAAAAAACTAATTTATTCATCAGTTTAGGCCGATATATTTTCTTCTACATATTTTTGGTAAAAAAAAATCACAATCGGCGTTTATTGATTGGGTTGCGCAAAAGTTATAGCGCCTAAAAACTATGGACATTGATTTATGGCGTTTTTATTATTATTATTTTTTTTACTGGTAATGGCGGCAATCTGTGATTTTTAGCGGTACTGCGATATCGGGGCAGACATGTCGGACGTTTTTGACACTTTTTGGGACCAATGACATTTGTACAGCGATCAGAAATTTAAATGTCCACTGATTACTGTATAAATTTCATTGGCAGTGAAGGGGTTAACCTGCAGAGGGCAGTGAAGGGGTTAACTATGTTCCCTGGGTGTGTTCTAACTGTGGGGGGGCAGGGCTGGTTGGAACATAACAGATCTAACTGATCCCAGTGATAAGGATCAGTAGATCTGTCATGTCCCCTTCACAGAACGGGGAACCGCCGTGTTTACTTCGGCGGTTCCCCGTTCCTCCTCTCTGTAAGGAGATCACGGGTCTCCGGCGGACATTGGGTCCGCCCGACCCGCGGGCACACTCCCGCAGCGTGCGGCGGCACATGCGCGCGCTGCTCGTGCCCGCGGGAGCGTGCCCAGCACGAGCCAAATGGGAGGACGTCTATAGCTGTCCTCCCGGCATTTTAGAGACGCGCTGTAGCCGTCATTCTGCTTTGGCGTGGATGGGAGGAGGTTAAGTGGATCAAAATGCCGTGAGGCAGTGGTAGGCATTCTAATCATGTGTCCACTGTGATTGGCAGTCACAGGATCGGAAAGCTCCCGATCGAAGGTATGGACCGGAAGCTTTCTGGTACTCTTTCATTACTGTGCTGTGAGTGCGCAGGGAACATGCTCTCAGGAAAGGGTTTACCTAGGGCTGCATATATACAGTATCTCACAAAAGTGAGTACACCCCTCACATTTTTTGTAAATATTTTATTCTATCTTTTCATGTGACAACACTGAAGAAATGACACTTTGCTACAATGTAAAGTAGTGAGTGTACAGCTTGTATAACAGTGTAAATTTACTGTCCCCTCAAAATATCTCAACACACAGCCATTCATGTCTAAACCGCTGGCAACAAAAGTGAGTACACCCCTAAGTGAAAATGTCCAAATTGGGCCCAAAGTGTCAATATTTTGTGTGGCCACCATTATTTTCCAGCACTGCCTTAACCCTCTTGGGCATGGAGTTCACCAGAACTTCACAGGTTGCCGCTGAAGTCCATTTGGGGATGCCCCACAGATGCTCAATAGGGTTTAGGTCTGGAGACATGCTTGGCCAGTTCATCACCTTTACCTTCAGCTTCTTTAGCAAGGCAGTGGTCCTCTTGGAGGTGTGTTTGGGGTCGTTATCATGTTGGAATTCTGCCCTGTGGCCCAGTCTCTGAAGGGAGGGGATCATGCTCTGCTTCAGTATGTCACAGTACATGTTGGCATTCATGGTTCCCTCAATGAACTGTAGCTCCCCAGTGCCAGCAGCACTCATGCAGCCCCAGACCATGACAGGGTACTACAAAGAGACGATGCCTGAACTACTATTGCCGTAGACTATGGCTTGGTTTGAATGAGGCATCCAGTGATTATCGGGAAACCCTCCTTGTGCTTTCTCCAGTTCTCTCTTCACTCTCCAGTACTAAACTGCACCCCCCAGCGCTTCTTTTTTTCCCACAAAAAAGGTTTTATTGAGGTATAACAAGTAGAAAGGGTGTGGGGAAAGAAAGGGGGCCCAAAGAGCCATACAAATAATACAATAGCAAAGGTAAACAAATGACTTGCATAGAAAAAAACCATTACAGTATGTGTAGCAGTGAGACGTACATTCAGATTAAATATATAAGTCACCAACTTACCATTATGGTCCATAATGAAGAAAGAAAGGACAATAAAATAGAGAAAAGAAAAAAAAAGGGGGGTGGGCTAAGGGGAATGAGTCACGAGGGGGTCCGATGGATAGTAGACGAAAGTAAAGTAAAGCGAGAGAGTGCAGGGCAGAACTTTGGGTGATTACTTGGCAAGACTTGTGATAGAAGGAGGCGTCAAGGGTAAAACTGCACAGGAAGGTTCAGGGGACCAAAAAGGGGAGAATAGCAGCTGGAGAGGGTGGAGAGGTGGGCGTAAAAGACAGAAGCTTGGGAACAAACATAGGAAGTTAGGTACAGCAAGAGGATAATAAGGTGGGGAAGGGAAAGGGACGTCAAGGGGATGGGGGGGGGGGTGGGACAGAAAAGGGAAGCGGGGAGGAAGGGTCATGATGAAGAGGAAGAGGGGTGATGAAGGGGAGGGGGACAATGAACGGGGAGATAGAGCTGACATAGTTGTGGCTATGGGGCTGAAGGGATGGAGGGTGGGGGGGAGAGAGGCACCACAGACAGGGGCCACCCCATTCATAGGATTCTCCTTTCCTCCCCTCCCAAAAGAAAGGTGGAAAGGCTTGAAGTGTTGGAGAGACAATGTTTGGCCAAACTAAAAGTGATGCCGAAGTTTATAAAAATTACAAACATTTTATACTTACCTGCACTGTGTAATGGTTTTGCACAGAGAAGCCCCGACCCTCCTCTTCTGGGGTCCCTCGCTCCTGGCCCCTCCCTCCTGACAAATGTCCCCACAGGAAGCAGCTTGCTATGGGGGCACCAGAGCCACAGCTCCCTGTGTCACTCTAACATGGAGCCGCGGCCCGGCCCCATCTCTCTCCTCATTCGCTCACTGACTTTGATTGACAGCAGCAAGAACCAATGGTGCCGTGCTGCTGTCTCAGCTAATCAGGAGGGAGTGTCCCGGGCAGTCGAGTCTCTCCTGCAACATCACTGGATCAAGATGGGGCTCAGGTAAGTATAATGGGGGGCTGAGGGGGCTGCTACACACAAAAGGCTACAAGACCTTCTGACTTTACAACCACTTAAAGCAGCGGTTCTCAACACGTGGGTCGCGACCCCCTGTGGGGTCGATTGCCGATTTCTAGGGGGTCGCGACGCCACCGCCAAGAAGAAAAAAAAATACATTTTTTTTTTTTTGGACTCGGCTCCTGGTCAGCCATATTAAGACTATGGATGTGCGCTGAGCAGGCACACATTTCATAGTCTGATTGGCTGTCCTGTGGCTCAGTGTGATTGGCTGGCACGATGCGGGGGCGGGTCACTGGCGGCGGACGTGACTCCCGCTCCCACATGACCGCATGAGGCACGGCGAGCGACGGACAGGAGGCCATCGAGCGGATAGGACGGCAGCCGCGGGTCTGGCAGATGTGAGTACTGTCACAGTACTACTGTGTGTCTCAATATGTCTTGTCTCAGCGGCCTGGCCAGAGTGGCGTTGCTATGGGGATGCAGGGCCCCAGCGGGGGGGT
>BLSH010559732.1:733968-746714 GCA_018402905.1 Glandirana rugosa
AAGTGAAAATACAAAGGTACGAGGTCGGTCGACGTCTCGAGAGGAGGAAGTGGGTTTCGGAGTCGTAGTAGTGGTGTATAGTATGTCCTTGTAATTGGGACATACCATGCTACTCCTACGACCTCACAGTGGTGTCGGACAGTGTTGAAAATGTCTTCGACGTCCCCTGGTCAGTGTGTAAAACTTCCTTAGCCCATTTTAACCCACGTGTGTCTAATGTAAAGAATGTTAAGTCGTCCTGTTCTGGTAAAAACTAGACACATCGGGACGGACGATCTGTCCTCATTTAGTAGTCTAGTCGAAGACAACTTTGATTGGCTGCAAGCTGCTGATTAAACAAGATTTTCCATCAGTCCCATTCAACAGAAGCTGATCTGATGATTTACTCCTGTCTAGCAGGCAGGGCTACACAGATCAAAAATGGTCTTGTCCTGCTGAATTGTAAGAAATGTAATCTGTGTGCACCCAATTTTACCCGATTCCTTCAAAATGTGTGACTGGTCCCCTGCAGCTTCTGTAAAAGTTGTGACAGGCTGTGGTGACACTCCAGCATCCTCATCGTACCATACAGGGTTAATGTTCCTGTATGATATGTGGTGATGATGCTGAGGCTTTGGGTGAAGGAGGAGAGCTCTGCAGCTGGCTGGAGCATGGAAACATAAAAGTGAAAGTGGCAATTTCCCTCCCCAGCACTGTAAGGGTGGACTTTTCCCTTTTCCTGGAGTTGGGCTGTAATCTGGACCATGACCCTTCATGTTTATGCTCAAATGTTTTACAATGTCAGGAATGTATTATAATAATACAGCTTATAATCATATATAATAATGTCAGGAATATACTGGGACTTTCCAGGTTCTACATAGAAGTAATGCATTCCACATTATCAATAAGAATGATTTTTAATAAGATACAGTGTGTGTGTGCGGAATACATCCATGGACCCTGAAAAGTCCCAGCATATTCCTGAAGATTTCTACTTTCTCTTTCAGTAAAGCTGCACTGCAAATGTGCAGAACAGGTTTACAGCACGGAATTATAGAGTTTGGAACTCACATGAGGAGAACATGCAGTCTGCCATCCGTCCCCTGTTATCTTCAGTCTGCCCCAGGGTGAGCCCTGATGTCTGCTGGGCAGGAAGCAGTGACTGGGCTGCAGTGTAAGGTTGTCTGCCTGCTCTGCCCACCTGTAGAGGAGCTCTGTGGCATCCCCGATCCAGCCTGAGAGGAGCCTGTGCCCGGGAGAAAGTGAGTTTCTCCTGTATGGAAAGGGGTGAACTGCTGCCATAGAAAGGAAGCCTAGAGGCATAGTTATGGGCACATCCTCATCCCTGCTTTTTAGATTCTTCAGCTGTCCTCCTCTCACACTGCAGCTGGGGCATCTCTGCCCCCCTTGTCCCAGTCCGCCCGCGGCTCCTTCCTGCATGCTATCAGGGCGGAAGGCAGTGCCGGCTCACTGAATCCCCGCCCGGAGTCCAGATCCCCCTGTACTTAGCTTAGCATTAGTGCGGTGTGCGCTCACACTGTAGCAGCTAGTAGTGAGATGGCCGGGGGAGAGCACACTTACATCATCCACTCAGCAGGCTTGTCACTCTCGGCCATCCGCTCTGAATGATGTGTCCGGGTCTGGGGCAGACAGAAACCCGTACTCATCATTCAAAAACCGGACTGTCCGGGTGAAAACCGTACAGGTGGCAACCCTATGTCCGGGTCTGGGGCAGACAGAAACCCGTACTCATCATTCAAAAACCGGACTGTCCGGGTGAAAACCGTACAGGTGGCAACCCTAAGTTTGTGCTACTCCTGACACCTGGAGAGCCTGGAATAACGAGGGACCCCTCCTCCACCCCAGGGACACTACACACCAAGCCGCACACTATGCAGTATCTGATGACCTCTCCCCTACCTCCAGTTTAGAGCAGACACTTTAGCTGTTCCCCAGCCAGCACAACCTCCTGGGCTACGAACAAAGCAGAGCAGTGTAACCTGAGCCGGCCGGAGGAGTCCTCCTCCGTGATCACTCTATGTTCACTGTGCTGTGCTGCCTCCGCTCTCCACTGGGGGCACTACATCCTCTCCTCCTTAGACAGCAATGCAGAAAGCTGCAATCCGATTTTAAGAATTTGTCCGGTTTTGAGATTAACTCAAAACCGGACACAGACTTCAATTCCCGTACTGTCCGGGTCAAAACCGGACAGGTGGCAACCCTAGGTGGCAACCCTATATATATGTGATCTTGCACACAGTGGACACCCTGCTATAGGGCGGTCGGCAAGTAGCTAATATCTTCCCAGCTAATCCCTGGTCAAAATGGAAGGTGACCAGCAGTGGGCTGAGGGGGGTATAAATGAGCTAGAATCCAGAGCAGAGGCCTTTTGTTCCTGGGGGAGAAAGACCCAGCCTAAGGGCTTTGGCATCCCTGGGAAGCCTGTCTGGAGCTGCAAGCACCTTTTGTGGGGTCCCAGGTACTGCTACTCTGTTCTGTTCTCCTGGAGCCTTTACAGAAAGCCTCCTAAATATCCAGGACACAGGTAGTTGGAGTGCCTGTTGAGGAATGCCTGTTTGGTGTTCATCTATACAACTTCAAAGGGGGTGCCTTCACCCTGAAGCTTTAGTGTGGAGTTGGTGTCCTCATTCCCAAGTTTATTGTTATGGGAGTATCCCTAGGCTCACCCTCACCCTATCCAAGTTCTACCCAAAAATAAGAACCACAAAAAAAGAGACATACGCTGCCTCTTCTCTGACTCGAGTGATTGGGAAATGTTGTGTGCCTGGCTGCTGTGTGCTTACCAGGGAATGGAACCCGGGTCCAAACCGCCAGACCAATCCGGTCTGTGTGCTACACATACAGTATAACCCATAGAGGGTTCCTCATCTGTATAGAATACAGGTTCATCAGGGTAGACTTCTCTCGTTGTCATAGGACTCTTCTCTCTTTTATGGTCATGTAGCTGTTCTGTCTTCGGTTTCTTCATTGTTTAACACTTTTATTACTAGATGTGTAATGTTATGTGTACATAGTGATCGTTATCAACTAAAAGAGAGTTTTGTACTGTTATATTATCTCTTCTTGTGTAAAGCTAGGTTTGTAAGAATTTCTTCTTCTCATTTTGTCTGTAAGGAGTGTGGGGGGAAAAAAGAGGAAGTCTAGATGGGTGACTGTCTTTGCATGTCTACTGGACATATTTTAGCAATAGAAGTTCCTCTTTCAATGTCTTCTAATCAGCAAAGCTTGTCAATATCAGTTAGCAACCATGATGTCCCGTGTACTGGTCCTGCTCATGCTGTGTCTATGGGGTATGTAATATATATACAGTCTGTAGTATTATTATATACAGTGTACTGGTCCCACTCATGCTGTGTCTATGGGGTATGTAGTATATATATACAGTCTGTAGTATTATTATATACAGTGTACTGGTCCCACTCATGCTGTGTCTATGGGGTATGTAGTATATATACAGTCTGTAATATTATTATATACAGTGTACTGGTCCCACTCATGCTGTGTCTATGGGGTATGTAGTATATATATACAGTCTGTAGTATTATTATATACAGTGTACTGGTCCTGCTCATGCTGTGTCTATGGGGTATGTAGTATATATACAGTCTGTAGTATTATTATATACAGTGTACTGGTCCCACTCATGCTGTGTCTATGGGGTATGTAGTATATATACAGTCTGTAGTATTATTATATACAGTGTACTGGTCCCACTCATGCTGTATCTATGGGGTATGTAGTATATATACAGTCTGTAGTATTATTATATACATTGTACAGGTCCCGCTCATGCTGTGTCTATGGGGTATGTACTATATATACAGTCTGTAGTATTATTATATACAGTGTACTGGTCCCGCTCATGCTGTGTCTATGGGGTATGTAGTATATATACAGTCTGTAGTATTATTATATACAGTGTACTGGTCTCACTCATGCTGTGTCTATGGGGTATGTAGTATATATACAGTCTGTAGTATTATATACAGTGTACTGGTCCCACCCATGCTGCATCTATGGGGTATGTAGTATATATACAGTCTGTAGTATTATTATATACAGTGTACTGGTCCCGCTCATGCTGTGTCTATGGGGTATGTAGTATATATACAGTCTGTAGTATTATTATATACAGTGTACTGGTCCCACCCATGCTGTGTCTATGGTGTATGTAGTATATATATAGTCTGTAGTATTATTATGTACAGTGTACTGGTCCCGCTCATGCTGTGTCTATGGGGTATGTAGTATATATACAGTTTGTAGTATTATTATATACAGTGTACTGGTCCCGCTCATGCTGCGCCTATGGGGTATGTAGTGTATATACAGTCTGTAGTATTATTATATGCAGTGTACTGGTCCCGCTCATGCTGTGTCTATGGGGTATGTAGTATATATACAGTCTGTAGTATTATTATATACAGTGTACTGGTCCTGCTCATACTGCGTCTATGGGGTATGTAGTATATATACAGTCTGTAGTATTATTATATACATTGTTCTGGTCACGCTCATGCTGTGTCTATGGGGTATGTAGTATATATACAGTCTGTAGTATTGTTATATACAGTGTACTGGTCCTGCTCATGCTGTGTGTATGGGGTATGTAGTATATATACAGTCTGTAGTATTATTATATACAGTGTACTGGTCCCGCTCATGCTGTGTCTATGGGGTATGTTTTATATATACAGTCTGTAGTATTATTATATACAGTGTACTGGTCCCGCTCATGCTGTGTCTATGGGGTATGTAGTATATATACAGTCTGTAGTATTATTATATACAGTGTACTGGTCCCACTCATGCTGTGTCTATGGGGTATGTTATATATATATACAGTCTGTAGTATTATTATATACAGTGTACTGGTCCCGCTCATGCTGTGTCTATGGGGTATGTAGTATATATACAGTCTGTAGTATTATTATATACCGTGTACTGGTCCTGCTCATGCTGTGTCTATGGGGTATGTAGTGTATATATACAGTCTGTAGTATTATTATATACAGTGTACTGGTCCTGCTCATGCTGTGTCTATGGGGTATGTAGTATATATACGGTCTGTAGTATTATTATATACAGTGTACTGGTCCTGCTCATGCTGTGTCTATGGGGTATATAGTATATATACGGTCTGTAGTATTATTATATACAGTGTACTGGTCCCACTCATGCTGTGTCTATGGGGTATGTAGTATATATACAGTCTGTAGTATTATTATATACAGTGTTCTGGTCCTGCTCATGCTGTGTCTATGGGGTATGTAGTATATATACAGTCTGTAGTATTATTATATACGGTGTACTGGTCCCACTCATGCTGTGTCTATGGGGTATGTAGTATATATACAGTCTGTAGTATTATTATATACAGTGTACTGGTCCCGCTCATGCTGTGTCTATGGGGTATGTAGTATATATACAGTCTGTAGTATTATTATATACATTGTTCTGGTCCCGCTCATGCTGTGTCTATGGGGTATGTTATATACATACAGTCTGTAGTATTATTATATACAGTGTACTTGTCCCGCTCATGCTGTAGTAAATATTATGTTATATTTTTGGGGTATGTGGTATATACACTCACTGGCCATTTTATTAGGTACACCTTGCTAGTACCAGGTTGGACCCCCTTTTGCCTTCAGAACTGCCTTCATACTTCATGGCATAGATTCTACAAGGTGTTGGTAACTTTCCTCAAAGCTTTTGCTCCATAGTGACATGATAGTATCACGCAGTTGCTGCAGATTTGTCGGCTGCATATCCATGATGCCAATCTCCTGTTCCACCACATCTCAAAGGTGATCTATTGGATGAGATGTGGGGAGTGTGGAGGCCATTGGAGTGCAGTGACCTCATTGTCCAGTGGTGAGATGATTGGAGCTTTGTGACACGGTGCATTATCCTGCTGGAAGGAGCCATCAGAAGATGGGGACACTGTAGTCATAAAGGGATGGACATGGTCAGAAAAAATACTCAGGTAGGCCGTGGTGTTTAACCGATGCTCAATTGGTCCTAAGGGGCCCAAAGTGTGCCAAGAAAATAACCCCCACACCATTACACCACCAGCCTGAACCGGTGATACAAGGCAGGATGGATCCATGCTTTTATGTTGTTTACACCAAATTCTGACCCTACTATCTGAATGTCGCAGCTGAAATCGAGACTCATCAGACCAGGCAACATTTTCCCTATCTTCTATTGTCCAATTTTGGTGAGCCTGTGTCAATTGTAGCCTCAGTTTCCTGTTCTTAGCTGACAGGAGTTGCACCTGCTGTGGTCTTCTGCTGCTGTAGCCCATCTGCTTCAAGGTTTGATGTGTTGTGCATTCAGAGATGGTATTCTGTATACCTTGGGTGTAACAAGTGGTTATTTAAGTTATTGTTGCCTTTCTATCATCTCAAACCAGTCTGCCCATTCCCCTCTGACCTCTGATATCAACAAGGCATTTTCCTCCACACAACTGACACTCACTGGATATTTTCTCTTTTTTTGACCATTCTCTGTAAACCCTAGAGATGGTTGTGTGTGAAAATCCCAGTAGATCAGCAGTTTCTGAAATACTCAGACCAGCCCGAATGTCACCAACAACCATGCCACGTTCAAAGTCACTTCCCTTCCTTCCCCATTCTGATGCTCGGTTTAAACTTCAGCGAGTTGCTGCCATGTGATTGGCTGAATAGCAATTAGTGTTATCAAGCAATTGAACAGGTGTACCTAATAAAGTAGCAGGTGAGTGTGTGTGTGTGTGTGTGTGTGTGTGTGTGTGTGTGTGTGTGTGTATATATATATATATATATATATATATATATATATATATATATATGAGCCGAACACCCCCCCCCCCAATAATTTTTTTCAGGAGCAGTGATTTTAATAATGCTTAAAGTGAAAAAAAAAAAGGAAAATTCCTTTAAATATTGTGCCTGGGGGGTGTCCTTAGTCTGTGTGTAAAAGGGTGCATCTCTGTGAGGTGTAGAACATAGCCAGAGCAAAATGATATTTCCATAGGAAAAATTGTCATTTAAAATCGCGGCTGTAATGTATTTCCAGTTCCCGGCAATATACAAAAAAATCGCTGAGAAAAGTGCATGGGTTTCCCCCCCAGTCCAAACCAGGCTCTTCGGGTCTGGTTTGGATATTTAGGGGAACCCCGCGCCAAATTCAGAAAAAAAATTGACATGGGGTTCCCATTAACATCCAAACCAGACCCTTATCCGAGCATGCAGCCCTGGCCCTGTACCAGGCTACATGCCCTCAATATAGGGAGTATGGGTACTTTGGGGGAGGGGGGCTCTGCCCCACCCACCTCAAAGCACCTTGTCCCCATATTGATGGGGACAAGAGCCTCTTCCCCACAAGCCTAACCGGTGCTTGTGGGGGTCTGCGGGCGGGGGGCTTATTGGAATCTGGAAGCCCTCTTTAATCAGGGGGCCCCCAGATCCCGCCCCCCCCCTATGTGAATAGGTATGGAGTACATTGTACCCCTACCCATTCACCAAAAAAGGAGTGTAGTTTTAAAAAAAACAAGAGGCAGTTTTTGGCAAGTCCTTTATTGTGTAAAATAGCTCTTTTCTTGTTTCTTCTTTCTTCCTCCATCTTCTCCTGGTCTTCTGCTTCTTATTAAAGGGGGCTTCCAGATTCTGATAAACCCCCTGCCCGCAGACCCCCACAACCACCGACCAGGGTTGTGGGGATGAGGCCCTACTTGGAGTTCGGAGGGGGGGGCGCTCACTCGTCCCCACCCCCTCCTGTCATTCCAGGGCTGCGTGCTCGGATAAGGGTCTGGTTTGGATTTCGGGGGGGGGGGGCCCACGCCATTTTTTTTAAATTTGGCGTAGGGTTGCCCTTAAAATCCATACCAGACATGAAGGGTCTGGTTTGGATTTTGGGGGGACCCCATGTCTTTTTTTTCAATTTTGTCACGGGGTTCCTGTTAAATTCCATACCAGACCTGAAGGGCCCACGTCATTTTTTTAAAAAAATTTTGGGCCCTGCTGTTATAAATTAATTTACAAATTGAGACAAAAGCCCCCAGTCAAACAGGTGGCAAGAAATTGGGCCTTGGGTGCTGGCAGTGCCAGAACACTGTAACCCCTTGCAGTTACTCTTGTTGTATGGAGGAACTGGACCTGATGTAAATTATTTTAAAAATTGTTATGGCATGCCTCTGTAAATCAGGTGCAGAAAAATTGGGCCTTGGGTGTTGGTGGTGCCCTAAATACAAAATATAGTTCTAGATTATGGACAGGAGGAATAGGAGCAGCGGCAGTCTTCAAGGGATCCCAGATCCCTAGCAAATTTAATCAGTTGCATCAGCATCAGGGGCTTGATAGCTGCTGATCCAGGACTGATTAATTTTTATAAATGTGAGCCTATCAACCAAGTCTGTGGACAGGCACACTCTTTGATCGGTTACGAACCCTCCAGCAGCACTGAGTGTCCGTTCAGAAAGCACGCTGGATGCAGGACAGGCCAATAGCTCAATTGCATATTGAGCAAGTTCTGGCCAGTGGTCCATCCTCAAGACCCAGTAACTAAGTGGATGCTCAGTCGGAAAGATCTCCAAGTCTGCTCTTGCCCCTATATATTCCTGTACCATATAATGCAGACGCTGATGATGGTTGCTTGAACCTATCAGGCCTGGGTGCTGAGGACTAAAACATTTTTTAAAGGCATTGCTCAGCCGGCCACCTTCTCCACCACTCTGCCTCTGAATGACTGAAGCTTAAGAAACACGTTGTCCAGGGCCAGCAGCAGGACATGGTAACCTCCCAGGGACATTGCACAAACTTTTCTTCTAAGTATCTTGAAGATGTTTCATCCTCTGCGCAGGCAGGATGAGTTCTGCAACTTTACCCTTGTAACGTGGATCAAGAAGGGTTGCCAGCCAGTAATGATCCCTCTCCTTGATACCACGAATCCTAGGGTCTTTTCACAGGCTTTTCATAATCAGAGAGCCCATGCAGTGTAAGTTTGAGGAGGCATGAGTGTCCTCTGGGTCACTGAGGATGACCTTATCAGGAACTACCTCCTCCCAGCCACGTACAACTCCTTGATTTTCTGGGGCCTGAAAACTAATATGCCTTGAAGACTGCTGCGTATTATACTCCAAATCCATGCTCTTCCTCCCTCTGTTCTGCCTCAAGTGCCCTGTCCATGATTCCACAAAGCGTGTGCTCCAGAAGGAATATTAGTGGGACAGTGTCACTGATGCATGCATTGTCGCTGCTCACCATCCTTGTGGCCTCCTCAAATGGTGACAGGACAGTGCATGCATTCTTGATCATTAGCCACTGACGTGGCGAAAAAAAAGTCAAGCTCCCCTGAGGCTGTCCTGGTGCCATGCTCACAGAGGTGCAGCCGCTACAGCATTGCCAATGTTGAGTTCCACCTGGTGGGCATGTCACAAATGAGGCGGTTGTTGGGCAGGTTGAATTCCCGCTGGATGTCAACCAGCCGGGCACTGCCATTGTATGAATGCTGGAAATGACCACAGACTTTTCTGGCCTGCCTCAGGATATCTGGTAAGCCTGGGTACCTGGTTAAGAAACGCTGCACCACCAAATTCAAGACGTGTGCCAAGCATGGAACGTGTGTCAATTGTCCCAGTCGGAGGGCAGAGAGAAGGTTGGTGCCATTGTCGCATACAGCCATTCCTGGCTCAAGCTGCCATGGTGTCAACCACCTCTGAGCCTGCCCCCTCAGAGCTGAAAGAATCTCTTCCCCAGTGTGGCTCCTGTCCCCAAGACAAACGAACTCAAGTACCGCATGGCATCTTTTAGCCTGATTGCTTGCATAGCCCCTTGAACGCTTAGGGAGCACTGTAGTTTCAGAGGACAATTCTGCAGAAGAGGCCGCAGAGGTAGAAGAAAAGGAGAGAGTGGAGGAGGCGGATGTGGCAAAATCACCACCAGCTTTTTGGAGGCGTGGTGGCGGAACTATTTCCAAAACTGAACACTGTCCTGCATCCTTCCCAGCTGCCAGCAGAGTTACCCAGTGCGCCGTGAAGGAAAGGTAACGTCCCTGACCGTGCCTGCTGGACCATGAGTCAGTGGTAATATGAACCCTGCTGCTGACCGCACTGTTCAACGAGGCCAAAACATTGCCTTCCACTTGACGGTAGAGAGCTGGAATGGCTTTACCTGAAAAGAAATGTCTTTTGGGAACCTGCCACTGTGGGACAGCACATTCCACAAATTCATGAAAGGGGGCAGAGTCTACCAGCTGAAAAGGCAGCAGTTGGAGTGCTAGCAATTTGGCCAAGCTACTATTAAGACGCTGAGCATGTGGATGGCTGGGACAGTATTTCTTTTTACGGTTCAGCAAATGGGGTAGGGATATTTGCCTGCTGAATTCACCTGGTGGTGTACTGCTAGCAGATTGGCTGCAAGTACTAGTTGTGGCACGCATTGCTACACCTTCATTCCTTTCAGTGCAGGTTCTGGAGAGGACTGAAGATATAGTAGGGGTTGAGATCCCAGATAAGGAGCAAGGAGGAGTCCGCCTTATTTTCTGGTGTGGGTTCTTCAGGTACTCTTGCCAACGGACTGCATGGCTAGTCGTCATATGTCTTGTCAAGACAGTAGTGCCCAAGCGGCTGGAGTCCTGCCCGCGCTTGACCCACTTTAGGCATAGATAGCAAATATCAATGGTGCGATCTACTGCACATGTGCTGAAAAATTCCCACACCAAAGAAATTTTGGAAGTCGGTGGGGAGGCAGCAGCACCCTGCACCTGTGGAGCTCTGTGGTCTGATGCAATTGGGTGGCTGCCCTTAAACTGGCCCCTGGAGGACATCCTGCCTTGTTGGAGTTGGGCCTCCTCCTCCTCACTTTCCTCCTCTCTTCTCTCAGGCACCCAAGTACAGTCTGTGTCCTCATCATCCCCTCCCTCCTCATCACTGGAGCAAACTTGGCAGTATGCTGCAGCTGGGGGAACATGACTGCTAGTTTCTTGTCCTTTTGTGGCACCCCCTGTCTCTAGGCTCACGCTACTCCCTTCCTCAACCTGGGAACCAACATAGGAGCCTTCAAACTGCTGTGCATCCTCCATGAGCATGTAACCGACACTATAGTCGAACAACTCAGGTGACTCCTCCGTGCATGATTGTGGGAGTAGCTGTGGACAAGGATCCAGAGGAATAGGCCGCTTTGCCAGATGCGTTGGAAGGCAAACTTGTACAAGCCTGGGTGACAGAGGATGAGGATGGCTTTGTTATCCACTCCGCCAAGTCTTTTGCATGTTGTGGCTCAATAGCATGTCCAACAGCAGAAAAAAACCACAACGTGACCCGCCACTTTTCACTGAAGACACAGAGGCTGCTTGCCCTCTTTTAGTGGCCTGGGAGTGTCTGCCTCTCCTTTGTGGCCTTCCTGACATGATGGGTATTTTTTTTAACACCGCACTACACTGTACTATATACCGTACACCCCTGAATGCACAATATATAGCGTACACTCAATACGCTGTGTGTGTATCTGTATACACTAGACTGTACATATTTGAAGACAACACGTCAAGTAGTGTGCTATATACCGTACACCCCAAAATGCACTGATATATAGTGTACACTCAATACACTGCGTGTATATCTGGATACACTAGACCAGTGGTTCTCAACCCTGTCCTCGAGTACCCCCAATAGGCTATGTTTTGGGAATTTCTCTTAGATAAAATAGCTGTCCAAAATACCAAGCCATTGACTCTGAATTACAACACCTGTGCAAGAGAAAGGAAAACCTGCAAACATGGCCTGTTGGGGGTACTTGAGGACAGGGTTGAGAAACACTGCATTAGACTGTATATATTTGAAGACAACACGTCAAGGAGTGTGCTATATACCGTACAGCCCAAAATGCACTGATATATAGTGTACACTCATTAAGCTGCGTGTATATCTGGATACACTAGACTGTATATATTTGAAGACAACACGTCAAGCAGTATGCTATATACCGTACACCCCAAAATGCACTGATATATAGTGTGCACTCAATACGCTGCGGGTATATCTGGATACACTAGAATGTATATAGATTAATCCACCAGGTCAAGTGTACTATATACCGTACGTACACCCCGAATGTACTGATATATAGTATACACTCAATAAGCTGGGTGTATAGACTAGACTGTATATATTTTAAGACACCACGTGCACTATATACCGTACACCACCGAATGCACGGATATATAGTGTACACTCAATACGCTGTGTGTGTGTGTATGTATATATATCAGGCTGTATATATTTTAATACAACATGTCAAGTGTACTATATACCATATGTACAGATATATAGTGCACACTCAATGCGCTGTGTGTGTATATATATATATATATATATATATATATATATATATATATATACCAGGCTGTATATATATTAATACACCACGTCAAGTGTACTATATACCATATGTACAGTGTACACTGATATATAGTACACTGTGCATATATATATATATATATATATATTACAGTCAAGTCCATAAATATTGGGACATCAACACAATTCTAATATTTTTGGCTCTATACATCACCACAATAGAATTTAAATGAAACAAACAAGATGTGCTTTAACTGCAGACTTTCAGCTTTAATTTGAGGGTATTTACATCCAAATCAGGTGAACGGTGTAGGAATTACAACAGCTTGTATGTGTGCCTCCCACTTTTTAAGGGACCAAAAGTAATGGGACAGAATAACAATCATAAATCAAACTTTCACTT
>BLSH010559732.1:746724-764029 GCA_018402905.1 Glandirana rugosa
GATATATGTCGGACCATATATATATATGTATGTTTCGCATAACTCACACGTGATATATCGACATGTATATCATATATCATGTGAACTCCACCACATAATTTTATATATGCGAGACCATATATATATAAATATGTGTGTGTCGCATAACTCACATGTGATATATAGGCACGTAAGCCGTCACATGTTATATATATCATATGCACCGCAGAATTTTATATATGTCAGATCACATATATATATTTATATATATATATATATATATATATGTGTGTCGGATGACTGTGTGTGTATAAATATATATATACCAGAGCGTATATATTTTAATACACCACCTCAAGTGTACTATATACTATATGTACAGCTATATAGTGCACACTCAATACGCTTTGTATGTATATATATATACCAGGCTGTATATAGTTTAATACACCACGTCAAGTGTACTATATACCGTATGTACAGATATATAGTGCACACTCAATACGCTGTGTATGTTTATATACCAGGCTGTATATATTTTAATACACCATATCAAGTGTACTATATACTGTATGTACAGATATATAGTGCACACTCAATACGCTGTGTGTGTATATATATATATATATATATATACCAGGCTGTATATATATTAATACACCACGTCAAGTGTACTATATACCATATGTACAGTGTACACTGATATATAGTACACTGTGCATATATATATATATATATATATATTACAGTCAAGTCCATAAATATTGGGACATCAACACAATTCTAATATTTTTGGCTCTATACATCACCACAATAGAATTTAAATGAAACAAACAAGATGTGCTTTAACTGCAGACTTTCAGCTTTAATTTGAGGGTATTTACATCCAAATCAGGTGAACGGTGTAGGAATTACAACAGCTTGTATGTGTGCCTCCCACTTTTTAAGGGACCAAAAGTAATGGGACAGAATAACAATCATAAATCAAACTTTCACTTTTTAATACTTGGTTGCAAATCCTTGCAGTCAATTACAGCCTGAAGTCTGGAACGCATAGATATCACCAGACGCTGGGTTTCATCCCTGGTGATGCTCTGCCAGGACTCTACTGCAACTGTCTTCAGTTCCTGCTTGTTCTTGGGGCATTTTCCCTTCAGTTTTGTCTTCAGCAAGTGAAATGCATGCTCAATCGGATTCAGGTCAGGTGATTGACTTGACCATTGCATAACATTCCACTTCTTTCCCTTAAAAAACGCTTTGGTTGCTTTCGCAGTATGCTTCGGGTCATTGTCCATCTGCACTGTGAAGCGCCGTCCAATGAGTTCAGAAGCATTTGGCTGAATATGAGCAGATAATATTGCCCGAAACACTTCAGAATTCACCCTGCTGCTTTTGTCAGCAGTCACATCATCAATAAATACAAGAGAATCAGTTCCTTTGGCAGCCATACATGCCCACGCCATGGCACTACCACCACCATGCTTCACTGATGAGGTGGTATGCTTTGGATCATGAGCAGTTCCTTTCCTTCTCCATACTCTTCTCTTCCCATCACTCTGGTATAAGTTAATCTTGGTCTCATCTGTCCATAGGATGTTGTTCCAGAACTGTGAAGGCTTTTTTAGATATCGTTTGGCAAACTCTAATCTGGCCTTCCTGTTTTTGAGGCTGACCAATGGTTTACATCTAACTGACAGATTTGATATTTCTCCCTGTCTATCTAGTTAGCTATCTACCTTTTGTGTTTTTTATTTTCTATTTTCAAACACACTTTAGAAGCTACCAAGCTAAACTGCCTGTTTTCAGGAACCTAAGCTATCTGCCTAACTCCGTCCACCGCGGCCAACACACTACATAGAGCCACTGTACAAGTGTGGGGCGTAGATTGAGGCTGCTGTGCCGTGATTGGCTAAAGGCACCCTGCTTTTAGCCAATCAAAGCTCTCACAGCAGGCCGCCCGCTGATTGGTCAAAGCATGCAGGTCATGTGCATGCATTGGCCAATCTGCGGGCGGCATTCCGCCGCCATTTTAATACATTATGGGGCATGCAAAGTTGCCGCGAACGCCCCATAATGTTCGGGAACACCCGATGTTCGAGTCGAACTCACGTTCGACCCCGAACATCAAGCTCATCTATATATATATATATATATATATATATATATATATATATATATTTATATTATCTCACAAAAGTGAGTACACCCCTCACATTTTTCTAAATATTTCATTAGATATTTTAATGTGACAACACTGAAGAAATTACACTTTGCTGCAATGTAAAGTAGTGAGTGTACAGCTTGTATACCAGTGTAAATTTGCAACAAAGGTGAGTACACCCCTAAGTGAAAATGTCCAAATGGGGCTCAATTAGCCATTTTCCCTCCCCGGTGTCATGTGACTCATTAGTGTTACAAGGTCTCAGGTGTGAATGGAGAGCAGGTGTGTTAAATTTGGGGTTATCGCTCTCACTCTCTCATACTGGTCACCGGAAGTTCAACATGGCACCTAATGGCAAAGAACTCTCTGAGGATCTGAAAAAAAGAATTGTTGCTCTACATAAAGATTGCCTAGGCTATAAGAAGAATGCCAAGACCCTGAAACTGAGCTGGAGCACTGTGGCCAAGACCATACAGTGGTTTACCAGGACAGGTTCCACTCAGAACAGGCCTCGCCATGGTCGACCAAAGAAGTTGAGTGCACATGCTCAGCGTCATATCCAGAGCCCGCCATTGCTCAGACCATATGTTGCACACTGCATCAAATTGGTCTGCAAGGCTGTCATCCCAGAGGGAAGCCTCTTGTAAAGATAATGCACAAGAAAGCCTGCAAACAATTTGCTGAAGACAAGCAGACTAAGGACATGGATTACTGGAACCATGTTCTGTTGTCTGATGAGACCAAGATAAACTTATGTGGTTCAGATGGTTTCAAGCGTGTTGTGGCAACCAGATGAGGAGTACAAAGACAAGTGTGTTTTGCCTACAGTCAAGCATGGTGGTGGAAGTGTCATGGTATGGGGCTGCATGAGTGCTGCCAGCACTGGGGAACTACAGTTCATTGGGGGAACCGTGAATGCCAACATGTACTGGGATATACTGAAGCAGAGCATGACCCCCTCCCTTCGGAGACTGGGCTGCAGGGCAGTATCCAACATGACAACCCCAAATACACCTCCAAAACTACCACTGTCATGCTAAGAAGCTGAGGGTAAAGGTGATGGACTGGCCAAGCATGTCTCCAGACCTAAACCCTATTGAGCATCTATGAGTCATCCTCAAAACGGAAGGTGGAGGAGTGCAAGGTCTCTAACATCCACCTGGTCTGTTATGTCGTCATAGAGGAGTGGAAGAGGACTCCAGTGGCAACCTGTGAAGCTCTGGTGAACTCCATGCCCAAGAGGGTTAAGGCAGTGCTGGGACATAATGGTGGCCACACAAAATATTGACACGTTGGGCCTCAGGGGTGTACTCATTTTTGTTGCCAACGGTTTAGACATTAATAGCTGTGTGTTGAGTTATTTTGAGGGGACAGCAAATTTACACTGTTATACAAGCTGTACACTCACTACTTTACATTGTAGCAAAGTGTCATTTCTTCAGTGTTGTCACATGAAAATATATATAAAATATTTACAAAAATGTGAGGGGTGTACTTACTTTTGTGAGATACTGTATATAGTCAGCCAGCCAGCCAATCAGAGGAGAGAGGGGACAGGGCCGAGCCACAGCTCTGTGTCTGAATGGAAACACAGAGCTGCAATTTGTGCCCCCATAGCAAGCTGTTTGCTGTGGGGGCACTCGGCAGGAGGGAGGAGCCAGGAGCGCTGGCGGGCGAGGGACCTGAGAAGAGGAGGATCGGGGCTACACTGTGCAAAACCACTGCAACCAGGGCCAGACTGGGAATAAAAAACAGCCCTGGAAATAATTTCATACCAGCCCAACAGCATAACATCATTATTTTCTTCTTCATAAAAGGGAAAACCATGCATTTTAAAGCACATTTGAAGAGTGTAGATAGATAGGACAGATATGAAAGCACATATATAAGAGCAAATTATGGTTAAAAGTGGAGCAATCATCAATGGGGACCCCAGGAACTGGGAATGTGATGGGGGGGGGGGGACTCTGGTGACCAGAGACCACCTTCTGCAGAAAGAATACACTAAGGTAAGGGGGGGGGGGGGGTACCGATGTACAGTAAGGGGAAACCTTTATATCAGTGCCCCCCCTTACATTATTGTATTCACTTCCCCCTTACATCACTGACCCCCATCAGACTGACCTCAGACTGACCTGCCAGCGCTGTCACTGACCTCTTCTCTGGTGCACCATGCAGGGCTCAGTCAGATGGCTCCAGCTTGGTGGCTCTGGTTTTATCCCATAGTCTCCTCTTCACAGTCCACACACATCTGACTTCTCCCTTGACTCCCCTTCCCAGCGGCACTCCCAATCTTGAGTCCTTTCCAGACTCCTCCCTTAGAAACTGCAGACATGATAAATGACAAGAGATGGTTAGAGAATGAGGACATGATACAAGAGATGGTCAGAGACTGCAAATATGATACAAGAGATCAATGCAGCCTACCAGTGCCTACCAAATGCAGCCTACCAGTGCCCATCAAATGCAGCCCATCAGTGCCCACCAAATGCAGCCTCATCAGTACCCACCAATGCAGCCTACCAGTGCCCATCAAATGCAGCCCATCAGTGCCAACCAAATGCAGCCTCATCAGTACCCACCAATGCAGCCTACCAGTGCCCATAAATGCCGCCTATCAGTGCCCATCAAAGCAGCCTACCTGTGCTCATTAACGCCGCCTATCAGTGCTCATCAATGCCGCCTATCAGTGCTCATCAATGCCACCTATCAGTGCTCACCAATGCAGCCTATCTGTGGTCATCAATGCTGCCTACCTGTGCCCATCATTGCCGGCCTATCAGTGCCCAGAAATGCAACCTACCTGTGCTCATCAATGCTCACCAATGCAGCCTATCTGTGCCCACAAATGCAGCCTACGAGTGCCCATCAATGCCATCTATCAGTGCTCACTAAAGCAGCCTACCTGTGCCCACAAATGCCACCTACCTGTGCTATCAAATGCAGCCTACCAGTCATAGGCGTGTGCAGGGGGTGTGCCAGGTGTGCCTAGGTACACCCTAATCACCCTGTTCAGCACATATTCCCCCTGCTATTTGTTTTAATATATTTTAAAATGTTTTTTACATTTATTTATAAAAGTGCGTGTGTATATATTATTACGCATACATGCACATGCACGCATATGTGTTTGAGCTTTGAGGTGCACACCCTAATGCAATAGGCTGCTCACAACTATGCTACCAGTGCTCAAAAATGCAGCCTATCAGTGCTCACCAATGCAGCCTACCTGCACTCATCAATGCCACCTACCTGTGCCCATCAATGCCGCCTATCAGTGCTCACCAATGCAGCCTACGTGTGCCTATAAATGCAGCCTATCTGTGCCCATCAATGCTCACCAATGCAGCCTACCTGTGCCCCCAAATGCAGCCTTCCAGTGCCCATCAATGCCGCCTATCAGTGCTCACTAAAGCAGCCTACCTGTGCCCACAAATGCTGCTGCCTATCAGTGCTCACAAAAGCAGCCTACCTGTGCTCATAAATACAGCCTGCCTGTGCCCACAAATGCCACCTACCTGTGCTCACCAATGCAGCCTGCCTGTACCCACCAATGCAGCCTGCCTGTGCCCACAAATGCTGCTTACCAGTGTTCACCAATGCAGCCTGCCTGTGCCCTCAAATGCAGCTTACCTGTGCCCACAAATGCCGCTTACCAGTGTTCATCAATGCCACCTATCCATGCTCATCAATGTTGCCTACCTGTGTCTACAAATGCAGCAAACCTGTGCCCATCAATGCTCACCAATGCAGCCTACATGTGCCCACAAATGCAGCCTACAAGTGCCCATCAGTGCCGCCTATCAGTGCTCACTAAAGCAGCCTACCTGTGCCCACAAATGCTACTGCCTATCAGTGCTCACTAAAGCAGCCTACCTGTGCTCACAAATGCAGCCTACCTGTGCCCACAAATGCCACCTACCTGTGCTCAGAAATGAAGCCTGCCTGTGCCCACTAATGCAGCCTGTCTGTGCCCACAAATGCCACCTACCTGTGCCAACAAATGCAGCCTTCCTGTGTTCACCAATGCAGGCTGCCTGTGCCCACAAATGCAGCCTACCTGTGCCCACAAATGAAGCCTACCAGTGTTAACCAATGCAGCCTGGCTGTGCCCATAAATGCCGCTTACCAGTGTTCACCAATGCAGCTTGCCTCTGCCCTCAAATGCAGCCTACCTGTGCCCACAAATGCCGCTTACCAGTATTCATCAATGCCGCCTATCCGTGCCCATTAAAGCCGCCTATCAGTGTTCACCAATGCAGCTTGCTTGTGCCTACAAATGCAGCCTACCTGTGCCCATCAATGCTCACCTATGCAGCCTACCTGTGCCCACAAATGCAGCCTACCAGTGCCCATCAATGCCGCCTATCAGTGCTCACTAAAGCAGCCTACCTTTGCCCACAAATGCTACTGCCTATAAGTGCTCACTAAAGCAGCTTACCTGTGTTCACAAATGTAGCCTACCTGTGCCCACAAATGCCACCTACCCGAAGCCCACAAATGCAGCCTACCTGTGTTCACCAATGCAGCCTGCCAGTGCCCACAAATGCAGACTACATGTGCCCACAAATGCAGCCTGCCTGTGCCCTCAAATGCAGCCTAACTGTGCCCACAAATGCCGCTTACCAGTGTTCATCAATGCAGCCTACCTGTGCCTACAAATGTAGCCTACCTGTGCACATCATTGCTCACCAATGCAGCCTACCTGTGCCCACAAATGCAGCCTACCAGTGCCCATCTATGCCGCCTATCAGTGCTTACTAAAGCAGCCTATCTGTGTTCACCAATTCAGCCTGCCTGTGGCCACAAATGCTGCCTACCTGTGTTCACCAATGCAGCCTGCCTGTGCCCAAGAAATACCACTTACCAGTGTTCACCAATGCAGCCTGCCTGTGCCCACAAATGCTGCTCCCACCAGTGTTCTCCAATGCAGCCTGCCTGTGCCCAGAAATGCTGCTTACCAGTGTTTCCCCAATGCAGCCTGCCTGTGCCCACTAATGCAGCCTGCCTGTGCCCACAAATGCCACCTACCCGTGCCCACAAATGCAGCCTACCTGTGTTTACAAATGCAGCCTGCCTGTTCCCACAAAAACAGCCTACCTGTGCCCACAAATGTAGCCTACCTGCGCCCACAAATGCAGCCTGCCTGTGCCCACAAATGCCGCTTACCAGTGTTCACCAATGCAGCCTGCCTGTGCCCTCAAATGCAGCCTACATGTGCCCACAAATGCCACTTACCAGTATTCATCAATGCTACCTATCTGTGCCCATCAATGCCGCCAATTAGTGCCCATCAATGCAGCCTACCTGTGCTTACAAATGCAGCCTACCTGTGCCCATCAATGCTCACCCATGCAGCCTACATGTGCCCACAAATGCGGCCTACCAGTGCCCACCAATGCCGCCTAGCAGTGCTCACTAAAGCAGCCTAGCTGTGCTCACAAATGTAGCCTACCTGTGCCCACAAATGCAGCCTACCTGTGTTCACCAATGCAGACTGCCTGTGCCCACAAATGCAGCCTACCTGTGCCCACAAATGCAGCCTACCTGTGTTCACAATGCAGCCTGCCTGTGACCACAAATGCCGCTTACCAGTGTTCACCAATGCAGCCTGCCTGTGCCCTCAAATGCAGCCTACCTGTGCCCACAAATGCCACGTATCCATGCCCATCAACGCCGCCTATCAGTGCTCACCAATGCAGCCTACCAGTGCCTACACATGCAGCCTACCTGTGCCCATCAATGTTGACCAATGCAGCCTACCTGTGCCCACAAATGCAGCCTACCAGTGCCCATCAATACCGCCTATCAGTGCTCACTAAAGCAGCCTACCTGTGCTCACAAATGCAACCTACCTGTGCCCACAAATGCCACTTATCTGTGCTCACAGATGCAGCCTGCCTGTGCCCACTAATGCAGCCTACCTGTACCAAAAAATGCCACCTACCTGTGCCCACAAATGCAGCCTACCTGTGTTCACCAATGCAGGCTCACTGTGCCCACACATGCAGCCTACCTGTGTTCCCCAATGCAGCTTGCCTGTGCCCTCAAATGCAGCCTATCTGTGCCCACAAATGTTGCCTACCAGTGTTCACCAATGCAGCCTGCCTGTGCCCACTAATGCAGCCTGCGCCCACAAATGCCACCTACCCATTCCCACAAAAGCAGCCTATCTGTGTTCACCAATGCAGCCTACCTGTGCCCACAAATGCAGCCTACCTGTGTTCACCAATGCAGCCTGCCTGTGCCCACAAATGCCGCTTACCAGTGTTCATCAATGCTACCTATCCGTGCCCATCAATGCCGCCTATCAGTGCTCACCAATGCAGCCTACCTGTGCCTACCAATGCAGCCTACCTGTGCCTGCAAATGCAGCCTACCTGTTCCCATCAATGCTCATCCATGCAGCCTGCCTGTGCCCACAAATGCAGCCTACCAGTGCCCATTAATGCTGCCTATCAGTGCTCATTAAAGCAGCCTACCTATGCTCACAAATGTAGCCTACCTGTGCCCTCAAATGACACCTACCTGTGCTCACTAATGCAGCCTACCCGTGTCCACAAATGCCACCTACCTGTGCCCACAAATGCCACCAACCTGTGCTCACCAATGCAGCCTGCCTGTGCCCACTAATTCAGCCTACCTGTGCCCACAAATGCCACCTACCTGTGTTCACCAATGCAGCCTGCCTGCACCCACATATGCAGCCTACCTTTGTTCACCAATGCAGCCTGCCTGTGCCCTCAAATGCAGCCTACATGTGCCTACAAATGCTGCCTACCAGTGTTCACCAATGCAGCCTGCCTGTGCCCACAAATGCCACCTACCAGTGTTCACCAATGCAGCCTGCCTGTGCCCACTAATGCCACATACCTGTGCTCACCAATGCAGCCTGCCTGTGCCCACCAATGCAGCCTGCCTGTGCCCACAAATGCCCACCTACCCATGCCCACAAAAGCAGCCTACCTGTGTTCACCAATGGAGCCTGCCAGTTCCCACAAAAGCAGCCTAACTGTGCCCACAAATGCAGCCTACCTGTGTTCACCAATGCAGCCTGCCTGTGCCCACAAATGCCGCTTACCAGTGTTCACCAATGCAGCCTGCCTGTGCCCTCAAATACAGCCTACCTTTGCAAACAAATGCCGCCTATCCGTGCCCATCAATTCCGCCTATCAGTGCTCACCAATGCAGCCTACCTGTGCCCACAAATGCAGCCTACCAGTGCCCATCAATGCTGCCTATCAGTGCTCACTAAAGCAGCCTACCTGTGCTCACAAATGCAGCCTACCTGTGTCCACAAATGCTACTGCTTATCAGTGCTCACTAAAGCAGCCTACCTGTGCCCACAAATGACACCTACCTGTGCCCACAAATGCAGCCTACCTGTGCCCACAAATGCTGCCTACCAGTGTTCACCAATGCAGCCTGCCTGTGCCCACAAATGCTGCTCCCACCAGTGTTCTCCAATGCAGCCTGCCTGTGCCAAGAAATGCTGCTTACCAGTGTTTCCCCAATGCAGACTGCCTGTGCCCACTAATGCAGCCTGCCTGTGCCCACAAATGCCACCTACCCGTGCCCACAAATGCAGCCTACCTGTGTTTACCAATGCAGCCTGCCTGTTCCCACAAAAACAGCCTACCTGTGCCCACAAATGTAGCCTACCTGTGCCCACAAATGCAGCCTGCCTGTGCCCACAAATGCCGCTTACCAGTGTTCACCAATGCAGCCTGCCTGTGCCCTCAAATGCAGCCTACCTGTGCCCACAAATACTGCCTACCAGTGTTCACCAATGCAGCCTGCCTTTGCCCTCAAATGCCACCTACCATTGTTCACCAATGCAGCTGGCCTATGCCCACTAATGCCACATACCGGTGTTCACCAATGCAGCCTACCTGTGCCCACAAATGCCACCTACCAGTGTTCACTAATGCAGCCTGCCTGAGCCCACAAATGCCACCTACCCATGCCCACAAGAGCAGCCTACCTGTGTCCACCAATGCAGCCTGCCTTTCCCACAAAAGCAGCCTACCTGTGCCCACAAATACAGCCTACCTGTGTTCACCAATGCAGCCTGCCTGTGCCCACAAATGCCGCTTACCAGTGTTCACCAATGCAGACTGCCTGTGCCCTCAAATGCAGTCTACCTGTGCCCACAAATGCCACGTATCCATGCCCATCAACGCCGCCTATCAGTGCTCACCAATGCAGCCTACCAGTGCCTACACATGCAGCCTACCTGTGCCCATCAATGTTGACCAATGCAGCCTACCTGTGCCCACAAATGCAGCCTACCAGTGCCCATTAATGCCGCCTATCAGTGCTCACTAAAGCAGCCTACCTGTGCTCACAAATGCAACCCACCTGTGCCCACAAATGCCACCTATCTGTGCTCACCAATGCAGCCTACCTGTACCAACAAATGCCACCTACCTGTGCCCACAAATGCAGCCTACCTGTGTTCACCAATGCAGGCTCACTGTGCCCACACATGCAGCCTACCTGTGTTCCCCAATGCAGCCTGCCTGTGCCCTCAAATGCAGCCTACCTGTGCCCACAAATGTCGCCTACCAGTGTTCACCAATGCAGCCTGCCTGTGCCCACTAATGCAGCTTGCGCCCACAAATGCCACCTTCCCATTCCCACAAAAGCAGCCTACCTGTGTTCACCAATGCAGCCTACCTGTGCCCACAAATGCAGCCTACCTGTGTTCACCAATGCAGCCTGCCTGTGCCCACAAATGCAGCTTACCAGTGTTTTTCAATGCTACCTATCCGTGCCCATCAATGCCGCCTATCAGTGCTCACCAATGCAGCCTACCTGTGCCTACAAATGCAGCCTACCTGTGCCTACAAATGCAGCCTACCTGTTCCCATCAATGCTCATCCATGCAGCCTGCCTGTACCCACAAATGCAGCCTACCAGTGCCCATTAATGCTGCCTATCAGTGCTCACTAAAGCAGCCTACCTATGCTCACAAATGTAGCCTACCTGTGCCCTCAAATGACACCTGCCTGTGCTCACCAATGCAGCCTGCCTGTGCCCACTAATGCAGCCTACCCGTGTCCACAAATGCCACCTACCTGTGCCCACAAATGCAGCCGACCTGTGTTCACCAATGCAGCCTGCCTGCGCCCACATATGCAGCCTACCTTTGTTCACAATGCAGCCTGCCTGTGCCCACAAATGCCGCTTACCAGTGTTCACCAATGTAGCCTACCTGTGTTCACCAATGCAGACTGCCTGTGCCCACAAATGCAGCCTACCTGTGCCCACAAATGCAGCCTACCTGTGTTCACAATGCAGCCTGCCTGTGCCCACAAATGCCACTTACCAGTGTTCACAAATGCAGCCTGCCTGTGCCCTCAACTGCAGCCTACATGTGCCCACCAATGCAGCCTGCCTGTGCCCTCAAATGCAGCCTACATGTGCCCACAAATGCTGCCTACCAGTGTTCACCAATTCAGCCTGCCTGTGCCCACTAATGCCACATACCTGTGCTCACCAATGCAGCCTGCCTGTGCCCACCAATGCAGCCTGTCTGTGCCCACAAATGCCACATACCCATGCCCACAAAAGCAGCCTACCTGTGTTCACCAATGGAGCCTGCCGGTTCCCACAAAAGCAGCCTACCTGTGCCCACAAATGCAGCCTACCTGTGTTCACCAATGCAGCCTGCCTGTGCCCACAAATGCCGCTTACCAGTGTTCACCAATGCAGCCTGCCTGTGCCCTCAAATGCCACCTACCTTTGCCCACAAATGCCGCCTATCCGTGCCCATCAATGCCGCCTATCAGTGCTCACCAATGCAGCCTACCTGTGCCCACAAATGCAGCCTACCAGTGCCCATCAATGCTGCTTATCAGTGCTCACTAAAGCAGCCTACCTGTGCTCACAAATGCAGCCTAATGGTGCCCACAAATGGCACCAACCTGTGCTCACCAATGCAGCCTGCCTTTGCCCACTAATTCAGCCTGCCTGTGCCCACAAATGCCACCTATCTGTGCCCACAAATGCAGCCTACCTGTGCCCACAAATGCAGCCTACCTGTGTTCACCAATGCAGCCTACCTGTGCCCACAAATGCAGCCTCCCTGTGCCCACAAATGCCACCTACCTGTGTTCACCAATGCAGCCTACCTGTGCCCACAAATGTAGCCTACCTGTGCCCACAAATGCAGCATGCCTGTGCCCACAAATGCCACCTACCTGTGCTCACCAATGCAGCCTGCCTGTGCCCACTAATGCAGCCTACCTTTGCCCACAAATGCCACCTACCTGTACCCACAAATGCAGCCTACCTGTGTTCACCAATGCAGCCTGCCTGCGCCCACATATGCAGCCTACCTTTGTTCACAATGCAGCCTGCCTGTGCCCAAAAATGCCGCTTACCAGTGTTCACCAATGCAGCCAGCCTGTGCCCTCAAATGCAGCCTACATGTGCCCACAAATGCTGCCTACCAGTGTTCACCAATGCAGCCTGCTTGTGCCCACTAATGCCACATACCAGTGTTCACCAATGCAGCCTGCCTGTGCCCACAAATGCCGCTTACCAGTGCTCACCAATGCAGCCTGCCTGTGCCCACAAATGCCACCTACCCATGCCCACAAAAGCAGCCTACCTGTGCCCACAAATGCAGCCTACCTGTGTTCACCAATTCAGCCGGCCTGTGCCCACAAATACCGCTTACCAGTGTTCACCAATGCAGCCTGCCTGTGCCCTCAAATGCAGCCTACCTTTGCCCACAAATGCCGCCTATCCGTGCCCATCAATGCTGCCTATCAGTGCTCACTAAAGCAGCCTACCTGTGCTCACAAATGCAGCCTACCTGTGCCCACAAATGCCACCTACCTGTGCTCACCAATGCAGCCTGCTTGTGCCCACTAATTCAGCACCTACCCATGCCCACAAAAGCAGCCTACATGTGTTCACCAATGCAGTCTACCTGTGCCCAAAAATGCAGCCTACCAGTGTTCACCAATGCTGCCTACCTGTGCCCACAAATGCAGCCTACCTGTGTCCACAAATGCTGCCTACCAGTGTTCACCGATGCAGCCTGCCTGTGCCCACTGATGCAGCCTGCCTGTGTCCACAAATGCCACCTACCCATGCCCACAAAAGCAGCCTACATGTGTTCACCAATGCAGCCTACCTGTGGCCACAAATGTAGCCTACCTGTGTTCATCAATGCAGCCTGCCTGTGCCCACAAATGCCACCTACCTGTGCTCACCAATGCAGCCTGCCTGTGCCCACTAATGCAGCCTACCTGTGCTCACAAATGCCACCTACCTGTGCCCACAAATGCAGCCTACTTGTGTTCACCAATGCAGCCTGCCTGTGCCCACATATGCAGCCTACCTATGTTCACAATGCAGCCTGCCTGTGCCCACAAATGCCACTTACCAGTGTTCACCAATGCAGCCAGCCTGTGCCCTCAAATGCAGCCTACATGTGCCCACAAATGCTGCCTACCAGTGTTCACCAATGCAGCCTGCTTGTGCCCACTAATGCCACATACCAGTGTTCACCAATGCAGCCTGCCTGTGCCCACAAATGCCGCTTACCAGTGCTCACCAATGCAGCCTGCCTGTGCCCACAAATGCCACCTACCCATGCCCACAAAAGCAGCCTACCTGTGCCCACAAATGCAGCCTACCTGTGTTCACCAATTCAGCCGGCCTGTGCCCACAAATACCGCTTACCAGTGTTCACCAATGCAGCCTGCCTGTGCCCTCAAATGCAGCCTACCTTTGCCCACAAATGCCGCCTATCCGTGCCCATCAATGCTGCCTATCAGTGCTCACTAAAGCAGCCTACCTGTGCTCACAAATGCAGCCTACCTGTGCCCACAAATGCCACCTACCTGTGCTCACCAATGCAGCCTGCTTGTGCCCACTAATTCAGCACCTACCCATGCCCACAAAAGCAGCCTACATGTGTTCACCAATGCAGTCTACCTGTGCCCAAAAATGCAGCCTACCAGTGTTCACCAATGCTGCCTACCTGTGCCCACAAATGCAGCCTACCTGTGTCCACAAATGCTGCCTACCAGTGTTCACCGATGCAGCCTGCCTGTGCCCACTGATGCAGCCTGCCTGTGTCCACAAATGCCACCTACCCATGCCCACAAAAGCAGCCTACATGTGTTCACCAATGCAGCCTACCTGTGGCCACAAATGTAGCCTACCTGTGTTCATCAATGCAGCCTGCCTGTGCCCACAAATGCCACCTACCTGTGCTCACCAATGCAGCCTGCCTGTGCCCACTAATGCAGCCTACCTGTGCTCACAAATGCCACCTACCTGTGCCCACAAATGCAGCCTACTTGTGTTCACCAATGCAGCCTGCCTGTGCCCACATATGCAGCCTACCTATGTTCACAATGCAGCCTGCCTGTGCCCACAAATGCCACTTACCAGTGTTCACCAATGCAGCCAGCCTGTGCCCTCAAATGCAGCCTACATGTGCCCACAAATGCTGCCTACCAGTGTTCACCAATGCAGCCTGCTTGTGCCCACTAATGCCACATACTAGTGTTCACCATTGCAGCCTGCCTGTGCCCAGAAATGCGGCCTACCAGTGTTCACCAATGCAGCCTGCCTGTGCCCACTAATGCAGCCTACCTTTGCCCACAAATGCTGCCTATCCGTGCCCATCAATGCCGCCTATCAGTGCTCACCAATGCAGCCTACCTGTGCCCACAAATGCAGCCTACCAGTGCCCATCAATGCTGCCTATCAGTGCTCACTAAAGCAGCCTATCTGTGCTCACAAATGCAGCCTACCTGTGACCACAAATGCCACCTACCTGTGCTCACCAATGCAGCCTGCCTGTGCCCACTAATTCAGCCTACCTGTGCCCACAAATGCCACCTACCTGTGCCCACAAATGCAGCATACCTGTGTTCACCAATGCAGCCTACCTGTGCCCACAAATGCAGCCTACCTGTGCCTACAAATGCTGCCTACCAGTGTTCACCAATGCAGCCTGCTTGTGCCCACTAATGCAGCCTGCCTGTGCCCACAAATGCCACCTACCCATGCCCACAAAAGCAGCCTACCTGTGTTAACCAATGCAGCCTACCTGTGCCCACAAATGTAGCCTACCTGTGTTCACCAATGCAGCCTGCCTGTGCCCACAAATGCCGCTTACCAGTGTTCATCAATGCTGCCTATCCATGCCCACCAATGCAGCCTACCTGTGCCCACAAATGCAGCCTACCTGTGCCCATCAATGCTCACCAATGCAGCCTGCCTCTGCCCACAAATGCAGCCTACCAGTGCCCATCAATGCCGCCTATCAGTGCTCACTAAAGCAGCTTACCTATGCTCACAAATGTAGCCTACCTGTGCCCACAAATGCCGCCTACCTGTGCTCACCAATGCAGCCTGCCTGTGCCCACTAATCCAGCCTACCCGTGCCCACAAATGCCACCTACCTGTGCCCACAAATGCAACCTACCTGTGTTCACCAATGCAGCCTGCCTGTGCCCACTAATGCCACATACCAGTGTTCACCAATGCAGCCTGCCTGTGCCCACAAATGCTGCCTACCAGTGTTCACCAATGCAGCCTGCCTGTTCCCACAAATGCAGCCTGCCTGTGCCCACAAATGACACTTACCAGTGTTCACCAATGCAGCCTACCTTTGCCCACAAATGCCGCCTATCCATGCCCATCGATGCCGCCTATCAGTGCTCACCAATGCAGCCTACCTGTGCCTACAAATGCAGCCTACCTCTGCCCATCAATGCTCACAAATGCAGCCTACCTGTGCCCACAAATGCAGTCTACCAGTGCCCATGAATGCTGCCTATCAGTGCTCACTAAAGCAGCCTATCTGTGTCCACAAATGCTACTGCCTATCAGTGCTCACAAATGCAGCCTACCTGTGCCCACAAATGCCACCTACCTGTGCTCACTAATGCAGCCTGCCTGTGCCCACCATTTCAGCCTACCTGTGCCCACAAATTCCACCTACCTGTGCCCACAAATGCAGCCTACATGTGTTCTCCAATGCAGCCTGCCTGTGCCCTCAAATGCAGCCTACCTTTGCCCACAAATGTCACCTACCAGTGTTCAGCAATGCAGCCTGCCTGTGCTCACAAATGCCACTTACCAGTGTTTACCAATGCAGCTTGCCTGTGCCCACAAATGCCTTCTACCAGTGTTCACCAATGCAGCTTGCCTGTGCCCACAAATGCCACCTACCTGTGTTCACCAATGCAGCCTGCCTGTGCCCATAAATGCTGCCTACCAGTGTTCACCAATGCAGCCTGCCTGTGCTCAAAAATGCCGCCTACCAGTGTTCACCAATGCAGCCTGCCTGTGCCCAGAAATGCTGCCTACCAGTATTCACCAATGCAACCTGCCTGTGCCCAGAAATGCCACCTACCAGTGTTCACCAATGCAGCCTGCCTGTGCCCACAGATGCCACCTACCAGTGTTCACCAGTGCATCCTGCCTGTGCCCACAAATGCTG
This sequence comes from Glandirana rugosa, assembly GCA_018402905.1. Lineage (NCBI taxonomy): Eukaryota > Metazoa > Chordata > Amphibia > Anura > Ranidae > Glandirana > Glandirana rugosa. The sequence goes on from BLSH010559732.1 coordinate 763,344, forward strand.
CCTACCAATGTTCACCAATGCAGCCTGCTTGTGCCCACAAATGCGCCTACCAGTGTTCACCAATGCAACCTGCCTGTGCCCACAAATGCCGCCTACCAGTGTTCACCAATGCAGCCTGCCTGTGCCCACATGGATTACACACAGAGCTGGCTCTCTCCCACTGGCAGTGTCAGTGAGCTGTGCTCTGACACGTTTGACATGCTGTATTAAAGTCCCGCCCTCTACACCACAGATTGGATCAGTGTAACATTTATTATCATAGGATCCTTTAGAAGTAGGGGGTGGGACTTTAACCACTTCAGCCCCGGAAGGATTTCCAGCTTTAGGACCGGAGCCCTTTTTGCGATTCGGCGCTGCGTCGCTTTAACTGAAAATTGCGCGGTCGTGCGACGTTGTACCCAAATGAAATTTGCGTCCTTTTTTTCCCACAAATAGAGCTTTCTTTTGGTGGTATTTGATCCCCTCTGCGTCATTTCTGATCGCCGCTATAAACAAAAGAAGAGTGACAATTTTGCAAAAAAAACCCAAATTTCTTACTTTTTGCTAGAATACAAATCCAAAAAAAAAATATAAAAAACATTTTTTTCACCGTTTTTGGCCGATTTATATTCTTCCTCATATTTGCGATAAAAAAAATCGTAATCGGCGTTTATTGACTGGTTTGCGCAAAAGTGGTCGCGTTTACG
>BLSH010559732.1:778019-790076 GCA_018402905.1 Glandirana rugosa
TCGTCGTCTTCTGGAGGGGTCGTTGTAATCTGGGTATGCAGTTGTTATCTAGGGAGGGTCATTACTAACGGGGGGGGTCGTCATAATCTGGGTCAATCATTACTGGGAGGGATCTATTGTTGACGTATGGGTCTAATGTTGCTGGGGAGGTCTTCTGCTGCTTGTGAGGGATCTATTGTAGCTGGGGGTGGGTCAAATAACTGCTTGGGGGGGGGGCAATCATTGCTGAGAGGGATCTATTGTTGAGGTAGGGGTCTAATGTTGCTGGGGAGGTCTTCTGTTGTTTGTGAGGGATCTATTGTGGCTGGGGGTGGGTCTAATACTGCTGGAGGGGGGTCAATCATTGCTGGGAGGGATCTATTTTTGAGGTAGGGGTCTTATGTTGCTGGCTGTTGGAGGGTCTAATGTTGCTGGCTGTTGGAGGGTCTACTGATGCTGGCTGTTGGCTGTCCCTTGTTGCTGGGGTGGATCTATTGTTGCTGGGGTGTCCAGATCTATTTTACTGCCTTTCTTGCTTTCATTAACAAACTCCATACAAAAATAAGCACCACAAAATAATACTTGGTTGTGTATTCTCTAAAAGGGACGGTACTGGGAGGCGGGTAAGGGGTGGAAACAAGGAACGGTGCTTGGAAATGTGTAGGGGGCGGAGTCAAGGGGCGACTTGGAAGGGAGGAGTTCCTGCACCTATTCTCTGAGAAAAAAAGCCCTGGATATCTCGTATTTGAAATCAACAAAAAGAAAACAGCTGAACAGCACAAGGAATACCCTAATAACAAAATGATTGGCCACTTTCACACAGAACAAATGTACATGTTTTTTTACTGGGCGAATTGCTAATATCATTTTTTTTTTTAGAAATATTGATTGCCTAAGATTACTGATGATTATACATGTTCAGGTTCAAATCATGGACAGTTTTGAGAATTGGGCCCAAAATTTGGATTTAGAGAATGTTGCCCCAACCCCTATTAAAGGGGAATCTTGTTCTTCAATTCCACTAATTTGTAGGGATAATAAGGAGGCTTTTGTCAAGCAAAAGGTATGGAAAGTCAGGCACTTCTGTAAGAGGTTTACCAATACGAAAAAAAAGAAATCCTACAGAGGGGAGAGGGTCTTTCCATGCTGCTTTGAGGCCATTTAGGCCTCATACACACGGACGTTTCTAAAAAAATAAACAAAACGTCGGGTCCGACGTCAAGGAAAAAAAGTCGACGTTTTTCGGCGTTATGCATCGGCGTTAGTGAGCGTCGGCGTCAATAGGCGTTTTTTAAAAAAAAATCATCCCTCTGCTATTTTTCAACCTAAAAACGTCGGCGTCAAAAAACGCCGGTATAATATTAGGTGGCGTTTGTTGGCATATTGTGGCGTCGGCGTCAAAAAACGTCAAAACGTTACAGCCTCAGGACGCGATGGCCATGGGTTCTACTTTCTGCTCACTAACGCCGACGCCACCTACAGCTCAAAAACGCTGACGTTTTTATGGGGCCATTGACTAACATGGAGAGCTGCAAAAAACGCCAGAAAACGCCAGCGTCAAAAAACGCCCGTGTGTATGAGGCCTAAAAATACATAAATCAAGAAACAAACAATATGTATACCGCACTATAAATTACTATGTGAAAAATGATCCTGTAAACATAATCAGTGAAAAGAGTTGCCGCAATTCATAGGATATCACCCATAAAACATATATAAACAAACATAAACTGAGCAACCATATCATTTAAATTTCATAAAAATAGAAAGTGCATAATTTATGTGCAAAAATTCCTTATGTATAAAGTGCAAAGAGCAATCATAGCAACAAAGTGCTTCAAAGTCCATAAAAAGTCCTTTTAGATAAAGGTATTCATAGGTGAAAAAATGAAAATAGATTATTTCATCAAGTGATGAATAAAAGGTAAGATATAGCTTCTATGTCACCACACACGCCGAATATGGGGACTCTTACCAGAGCCGGTTGGCTGCCTATCGCTAGGTCAGCCTATAAGGCAAGCAGATAGCCTCCGTGGGCATATAAAAAAGAGGAAGAGAGAGGCTGGTCCATCTATTACATGCCCACAGAGGCTATCTGCTTGCCTAGCGATAGGCAGCCAACCGGCTCTGGTAAGAGTCCCCATATTCGGAGTGTGTGGTCAGGGCTGCTGATAGAATTTGCGGGGCCCCATACAAACTATTTGACAGGGCCCCCCCCCAAGAAAGTATTAAAGCTATATTTCGCTAAAAATACAATAAAACTATTAGCAGACACAAATACAACATAACTCACAGAATCCCTGCTAAATCTAAAAGATAAAACTGAGTTAATAAATAAAAATGAAGATGAGATGAAAAAAATATCCAGGCTCCGGGTTCAGAAAGGCAGAGGGAGAAAAAAAAAAGTTAAGCTCCATGCACACTGGGCTTAAAAGAAAAAACTCCAGTTCATTTGGCAGAAAAAAACGCTCATATAGAACTTTTTTTTGTACTAAGTTTAGACGAGTTTAGGAGAACCAGAAGGGTTTTTTTTTTCTGTCTCTTAAACATTGAGCTTAAAATCTGCCTGTAATTGTCCTAATGTGTGTGGACACATAGGATAACATTGCGCTGCTTCTACAGGCAAAACACTAAACTCCTGTAGAAGCAGCGATTTTTTTTTTTTAAGCCAGTGTGCATGGAGCCTAAGTTAGAGATAACAAACTCCAGAGCTGAGAGGAGGGGGCCCACACAGGGAGGGTGATTAGTGAGATTAGTGAGACACACAGCTCAGCCCATTCAGCCGCTCGTAGTTCCGCTGGAGGAGACAGGCATAGCGGTAGGTGAGTGGCAGCCGTGGCCTGTGTTAACCCTGTCCAGGCCACGGCCAGTGATTACCTCCCACTGTGCGGCCTGGACATCAATAGGCAATAGGCCATGGAGCTGGCAGCCCCGGCCCACCGGGCAAATGCCCGGTCTGCCCTATGGCCAGTCCATCCCTGACTAGAAGCATTTAATTTATTAGCAGTCTCACCAAAAAGTTTTAAACTCTCCATCTTGATGCATTCCCTGAAATAGGGTGTGTAACTATTTTTTATATTTTGCAATACTTAATGCATTTTTTCTGGTTCCACTGCGAAGGGAGTCATTTAGCAACAGCATTACTACCACTAATAAATATGGCAGTTCCAGCTCAGAGAAGTTGGTTGTTATGAGCCGACACCAACCGGGGTGACTTACCACTGCCCTGCTCATTCAACTGTCAGCCAATGATTCCTGGCTGATAGGTGAATGTTAACATATGCAAACCCTGGGAGGGTGGGCTTTAACGCAGATTACACAGCCACATATATACATCCATGAGGAATGGTTTCCCGGCATTAGAGATCTGCGGGATGGCGACAGGGACAGAAGGTTAAAAAAAAAAAAAATGCTGTGAGGTCCTCAAATGTTATATTAGATCCTGATCTGAGCAAAAGGAGAGGAGAAACATTTGCCCAGCCCCCCCTTCCTGAACCATATCAGGCCATATGCCCATGCTAATGAGGACCAGGGACTCTTCTTCGCATCCCTGACCCTGTGGTTGTGAGGGTCTTTAGGGGGGATCTTTATCAATAAGGGGCTTCCAGATCCTGGCAATCCATCATCAGTGACATCCTCCAGTGATGCAGTTCCATGTCAATCATGATAAACAACAGTGGCCGACCTGCCCAAAAGAAATAAAATGGACATCTGCTGAGGCATGGCTGGGACACGGAGATGCCATTTGGCTTTAGAGAAGGGAGAGGATTGGTAGTGTCTCGCCATTATCGTTTATTTTCCCTACAGTGGTTGGTGGGAGTCACTCTTCATGATTCATGTTGAACTGCATCAATTATTATTATTATTATACTGGATTTATATAGCGCCAACAGTTTGCGCAGTGCTTTACAATAAAGAAGGGACACAGTGCAATTACAATACAGTTCAATACAGAAGGAATAGGAGGGCCCTGCTCGTAGAGCTTACAATCTAAATGGACAATGTAATTGATGATGGATCGTTGGACATTTTTTCCTTTTTTAATAAAGGAATATTTGATTATGTTTATTTGCTGAATGTACCCTTAACTCATTTACACATAGAAATATGGTACATGGTGGCCACATTATTGTTAAAGGGGCTTCCAGATTCTGATAAGCCTCTCACCCAGGGACCCCCACAACCACCGGACCAGGATTGTGGGGAAAAGGCCCTTGTCCTCATCAACATGGGTACAAAGTGCTTTGCGAGGGGGACGTGCATGCTTTTCTGCCTTCTTTCCTGGCCTACCAGGCTACAAACTCAATAAGGGCCTGGTATGGAATCTTTTTTTTTTTTTGGCTTTGGGTTCTGCTTAAAATCCATACCAGATGTAAAAAGTCTGGCATGGATTGTGGGGTTACCCCTATGCCTTTTTTAAACATTCTTCCTGCTCCTTTGTATACATATACCTGCTGTCTGGGAACCCCTGCCTGAGAACTGAATGAATAAGGCAGGGATGATTTACTGGTTGTTAGGATGCCAACGGGTGCCAGCACCCTTACGACCAGCATATCTGAAGTAGAATTGTCTCATTTAGCAGTGGTAGTAATACTACTGGTAAATGTTTAAACTCTTATGCTGGCCATAGACGGTTCAAACCATGTGTGGGCAGGCTGAATATACCAAGTTTATCAATCGATCAACTTGGCTAAAACCAGCCTTCCAGATACACTTAGGATTATTGCTAGCAGCTGCTATAGCCGCTATCAATAATCTCTGTCTTCTCCCGGAAGGGGGGGGCTTCCCCCTTCCCCTGATCACCCCCCTGCAGGGAGCAGAGGATTGTTCGGCAGGAGAGATTCCCCTGTCAAGACTGAACATTGTCTGAGTTGATTGGGGAATTGTGTGAATTTCTTTCCTGTTACCCATCACACTGTCTATGGCCTGCCTTAATTAGTACATTCATTAAATCGCAAGTGGCTAGACCTCAATATAATTTAATAAATGTTTTTTTTACAGTGATTGTAAAGTCTCGTTTTTTTTTTAAGTTAAAAAAATGTCATATGTGCAGTTGGTTTTGCACAGAGCAGCCAAGATCCTCCTCTTCTCGGGCCCCTCTTGGGTGCTCCTGGCTCCTCCCTCAATCCCTTTGATTGACAGCAGTGGGAGCCAATGGCGCCATGCTGCTGTCTCAGCCAATAAGGAGGGGAGGCCCAGGCAGCCGAATCTCTCGTGCAACATCATTGAATCTAGATGGGGCTCAGGTAAGTATTAGGGGGGGGCTGAGGGGGGCTGCTGCATACAGAAGGATTTTTATCTTAATGCATAGAATGTATTAAAATAAAAAACCTTCTGCCTTTACAACCCCTTTAATTCAATATCACATTTTGTCTGTGATATTTACTTTGTGTAATTACCACATTTGCAGTATCTTCCGGTAGTGAAAAAACACAAATATCTCGTTGGACAAATGTTAGTGAATTGGCACCAGAGTGTAAAATCTGGCTTGAGTGAAGATAGGGTTTGTACTCTACACAGCAGCCATTTAAGCATAGAAAACCCATCAGGTAACCCTTTTCCCTTGGGCTGCTCCCAAGTTTTTTCCCCTGGAGTTCCACTTTAAAGTGGAGTTCCACACAGAATATTTTTTTTTTTTACATCATTCAAGTCCTTTGCCTATATAGACTTACCTTTGAAGGAAAAAAAAATTATACTCACCCTAAGTCGCTTGTTGCTAGGTGGTCTCTGCAATCTGCCCCTTTTAGGTCCTAGGCTCTTCTCCTCACTTCCTGCTTCCCCTAGCCTCCTTTTCCCTTGGGCTGCTCCCAAGTTTTTTCCCCTGGAGTTCCACTTTAAAGTGGAGTTCCACACAGAATTTTTTTTTTTTTACATCATTCAAGTCCTTTGCCTATATAGACTTACCTTTGAAGGAAAAAAAAAATTATACTCACCCTAAGTCGCTTGTTGCTAGGTGGTCTCTGCAATCTGCCCCTTTTAGGTCCTAGGCTCTTCTCCTCACTTCCTGTTTCCCCTAGCCTCCTGGGAGATGTGACTCATTATCTCCCAGGAGTCAGTGGGCTTCCCTGTACTGTAAAATCGTGTTATTTCCAGACAGGAAATGACACGATTTAAGGCGGACTGAGATCGAGGAGTGCATGATGGTTACCCACCATGCACTTCTTTCAGGAAGAGATGCCAGGAGACTACGGATGGGCTTCAGATGCCCACAACTAAAATGGAAAAGTCCAGCAGTGAGAGAAACAAAATTGTGAGTAAAAAATACTGTAATTACTAGGTGGTTTGAAAGTAAGGAAACAAAAGGTTATATCTATTTGGTATTAACTCCTTCAGATCCGTGTTATTGCCGAAGTACGGCTCCAGCGCGGATCTAAAATTCCGGGACGTCGTCCCCTGTGCACACTCCCGGCGCGCACTGGGCGTGAGCGTGCCCGCTGGTTGGGTGGACTCGATGTCCGCTCGTGACCCGCGATTGCCTGACAGAGCTGCAGAACGGGGAACCGCCGATGTAAAGATGGCGGTTCTCCGTTCTGTGACAGGGGACATGACAGATCTACTGATCCCTGTCACTGGAATCAGTGAGATCTGTTATGTCCCGGCCAGCCCCGCCCCTATACAGTTAGAACACAATGAGGGAACACCAGTTAACCCCTTCACTGCCCCCTTAATGTTAACCCCTTCACTGGCAATGAAATTTATACAGTAATCAGTGGATATTTAAGTTTCTGATCACTGTATAAATGTCATTGGTCCCAAAAAAGTGTCAAAAATGTCTGACATGTCTGCTGCAATATCGCAGTTCCGATAAAAATCGCAGATCACCGCTATTACTATTAAAAAAAATAATAAAATAATAAAAACGCCATAAATCAATTACCATAGTTTGTAGGCGCGATAACTTTTGTTATACGCCGATTGCAATTTTTTTTACCAAAAATATGTCGAAGAATATAAATCGGCCAAGCCGATAAATAATTTTTTTTTTGGATATTTATTATAGCAAAAAGTAAGAAATATTATTTTTTTTTTTTGCAAAATTGTTGCTCTTTTTTTGTTTATAGCAGCGATCAGAAATGACGCAGAAGTGATCAAAAACCACCAAAAGAAAGCTCAATTTGTGGGAAAAAAATGATAAATATTCTGTTTGGGTGCAATGTTGCACAACCGCGCAATTGTCATTCAAAATGCGACAGTGCTGAAAGCCGAAAATTGATCTGGGCAGGAGGGGGGTTTAAGTGCCCAGTAAGCAAGTGGTTAACAGAGTGGATGCAAAAAAAATAAATAAAAAAATTCTGGGTAGAACTCTGCTTTAAGAAGTGATTAGTATAACACATTTTAAAGCCTTTATACATACCGTTTGTAGTAGTTAAAGCTAAGGTTTAGCTAACAAAAGAAAATTCCTACAGCTATAGTCACATTACTTACCTGTAAATCAAAGAGGTCCTACATTGTGCAGGCAGCTGGATCGTGGAGAAATCTACATCCAGGGATGCCCTCACCTCTTCCTGGGGTGCAATGGTTTACAGCTTTGGTTTTCAGACCTAACAGCAATACCAATGGTCCAACAGGGACACACTCCTTCCTCCTCCATTGAGAAAAGTGCTTTCATGGACAAGATCATCCAGCACCCAGGGCAAAGATACCAAACTGCACCCCCCTCTTCCCTTAGGGCTAGGTTCAGGATGCCCCATCCCTGCAATAAACCATTGCACCCAGGGCAGTTGCCCCTCCTGCCCACCCCTTGTCCCGGCCCTGTTCATGAAGTACACTGTCTGTAACATGATGCACACTCCCAGCGCATTGACTGAACAGTCAACAACAGCTCTTGGTGACGGCTACTGACTGGGAGCCATCAGGATGGGCTCTTCATCATGTGACCGCAGTGAGAGCCAATCACAGCAGTCATATGATGCAGAAGCCGCACCACATCCCAGTATTAAAGCATGCTTAAAGGGCCTATAGAAGGAGGAGGCCTTAAGGGGGTAACCTTCAAATTACTTTTTAGAAAAACATCCCAGTAGAAGTTGCTAATTTTGTTCTGTACTTGCTGTATATTTTCATAATTTTGCTGAATCCATCAGGTGAACATGAACCCGGTGTGGAGAGGATTCCGGTTATCTTTGCTGCTCCTGGAGAAAATGTGACTCTTCTCAGTCGTGTTAGAAATAGGAATGTAAATACTTTACTCAACATCACTGCCTGCCATATAACATCGATGTCACATAGAGAAAGCTGCTTGTTCAAGGATTCTATTTTATCCTGCAAAATAAATCGAGTGAATCGTGAACACCAAGGATCGTATTTGTGGGAAACAGAAACTTCTACAAGTAATGGAAAAACATCATCTTACCATTCTGGACCGGATCTTCGAATTATAGGTACATTTAATTCTTAATTGCACCCCCACACATCTAACAAACATGGGTGCATTTGCAGGCACCACAACATATGGTACCAGGGCCGCTGTTAAAAATCATGGGGCCCCGTACAGCCTACCTGATGGGGCCCCCCATCAACCACGCCCTTGACCCCATCCCTGACCCCGGCTTGAAATGAAATACACCTTTGTTGTTGTTTACAAATGTGTGCATAGCCAACACATGCGTTTGCAATTAATAAGTACGAAGGAGCAAGGGCAGTTTAGATTTCTTTTAACCACTTAAGGACCGGAAGGATTTCCAGCTTTAGGACCGGAGCCCTTTTTGCGATTCGGCACTGCGTCGCTTTAACTGACAATTGCGCGGTCGTGCGACGTTGTACCCTAACGAAATTTGCGTCCTTTTTTTCCCACAAATAGAGCTTTCTTTTGGTGGTATTTGATCACCGCTGCGTCATTTCTGATCGCCGCTATAAACAAAAGAAGAGCGACAATTTTGCAAAAAAACCCAAATTTCTTACTTTTTCCTAAAATACAAATCCAAAAAAAAAAATATAAAAAAACATTTTTTTTCACCGTTTTTGGCCGATTTATATTCTTCCTTATATTTGCGATAAAAAAATCGCAATCGGCGTTTATTGATTGGTTTGCGCAAAAGTGGTCGCGTTTACGGATGATGAGAATTCATTTTTGGGGTTTTTAATTTTTTTTAATTTTTTTACTAAAAATGGCGGCGATCTGCGATTTTTTGCGGTACTGCGATATTGCAGCGGACATGTCGGACCATTTTGACACTTTTTTGGGACCATTGGCATTTATACAGCGATCAGTGCTATAAAAATGCACTGATTACTGTGTAAATGTCAATGGCAGTGAAGGGGTTAACCTGCAGGGGGCGCGCTAAGGGTTAACTATGTTCCCTGGGCGTGTTCTAACTGTATGGGGGACTGCCTATCTGGGGAAGGGAAGTGGTCACAGCCTTCACGTAAAGGAAGGCTGTGATCACAGCCCTTCCCCCTCACACAGAGCGGAGGTCCGTGTTTACATACACGGACCTCCGCTCATTCGCTCCGGGGGGGGGGCATCGCGGGTGGCCGGCGGCAATCGAAGCCGCCGCACCCGCTCCCTGGCCCCCCCTGGACACAGTGAGCGTGCGGGCGCGCCTCCGGCGGATCGCGCGCGCTCACTATAAACGTTCCCGCAGCCGCCGTCGTATGACGGCGATTTGCGGGAACGAGCCACTTTGCCGCCGTCAGATGCCGAACGGCGGTCGGCAAGTTGTTAAATTGTATTTTATTACAAATAAAAAAAAAAATCTTACACTGTATCTTTACATCTTTTTTTTTTGTTTGTTTTTGCTTTCACAAGTAGGGTTGCCACCTGTACGCAATTCACCTGGACAGTTCGGGTTTTGACTGATGTGTCCAGGTTTCAGGCGGACTGAAACCCGGGCACATTATTCAGACTGGCTGTGGCCGCCCAAGTAACCAAGATAGTCACACATAAATCTGTTGCCGTCTGGGAGCTGCAGACGGCTGTCTGGTGGTAGGTTTGGCATCACTGGGATGATGTCAGCAATAGCAATTTGGCCACAAACACTGTTCCCTGCAGCACGCTATGTGCATCACATAACTACTCTCCTTGGGGCACCCAAAGGTGTCCCAGGCTGCTAAAGTGTTCGGGTTTGGCTTGACGAAAAGGTGGCAAGATGAACAACACCCCTTGTGATAGCATGGGCCATAACAGGTCCTCTTTATGGATAGATCTAGAGTCTTTTAGACCCCATATCTCTCCTCTGGCCTCCAAAGCATCTGATCAAACCAAGATCAGTTTGATCAGATGCTTGTTCAAGCCGGTAATGGCTTATTTACATGAGACTGAAACTGGAAGTGATAAGATCCTCGTCACCTCCGGTTTCTGACGTCACATGATGGGAGGAATGGCATCCATCACTGTGTCCCAGTAACTGGATGTTACTGGTCACATCTTAAAGAGGAAGTAAACCCTGATGGGGTTTACTTCCTCTATATTCCCCTGCAAAGTAGAAACATAATGGGCTTCTATGCATCGCATAGTAGCCCATTATGTGTCACTTACCTGCAAACGAAGCCTGCAATGTCCAGCGCTGTCCCCTGTGCTAGCAGCGTCCATCTTCAGCCCCTCTTCCTTCCGGGGCCACAACTCCAACGCTGTGACTGGCTGGAGTCGCGTGATGTCACTCCCGCGCATGCGCGCGGGATCCGCTAGTCACGACGCAATCACAGTAAAGAAATGGCACGGAGGACATTTCTTCACTGCGCATGTACTGAAATGACGTCGGCACATCACAGTACACTGCATATCTCCTAAACCATGCAGGTTTGGGAGATATGCAGGTCATCTACAGGTAAGCCTTATTATAGGATTACCTGTAGGTTAAAGTGGTTGTCACGGGTTGACAACCACTTTAAAAGCAGTAAAGGTGGTGGTGGTGGGACTCCCCCCCACTGCCTGTAAAACGAATGCAGTGGCTTCGCTACTAGGATTACTTTTACTTTTGTACAGAATTGATGGGGCTAAAAAATGATATCTTGATCATTGCTGTAGTGATGACTGAGATATCATCCTTCCAATCCAGCGATGTACTGGTACGTCTCTGGATGGGAACCAGTTAAAGTTGATTGGTTTGGAGGGGCAGTAAAAATGCAGCACGTTTACTGCTCCCCCAAATGAAGTGTAAAGTAGCATCTCAGCATTTCTTATGATCATCAGCATTACAATAATCATCACACAGGGAGCACAATAAGCAGGTGCTCTATCATGGTTCTGTGTCACATTTCTTTTGGGTGCTGACTTTGTTAAAGTGGAGTTCCACCCAGAATTTTTTTTTTTACATCATTCAAGTCCTTTGCCTATATATACTTACCTTTTGAAGGAAAAAAAATTATACTCACCCTAAGTCACTTGTTGCTAGGTGGTCCCTGTATTCTGCCCCTATTTGGTCCTAGGTAGAGTTGAGCGAACTTCTAGAAGTCCGGGTTCTGCTGGTTCGGCCGAACTTCGGGACAAAGTCCGGGTTCGGGTCCGGACAGAACCCGAACTTTGTCCCGGACCCCGAACCCCATTGAAATCAATGGAGACCCGGACTTTTAGGCACAAAAAATGTTGTAAAATAGTCCTGGAAGGTCCTAGAGGTCTGCAAAAGGAAGGAAATGTGGGTAAGGGTGGGACAAGTGACCTACAAAGAAACGGGGACAGGGAAATAACTTTAAATATTTTTTAAAAAATAAAAACATAAAAAATGCAAAAATGGAGATCTTCAAAATGGGTCTGAAAAGTATTAATTAACATTAGAGGCCATAGAACTGTTCTAAAATCATCTTCAAACTGTGTCAAAAAAGTATAAATAAGCCGGGAGTACCCATATCACTGTTCTGCAAAATGTGTGTGTCACTTTAAATGAAACCGGGAATCAGTGCACATCTCTTCTGCACAATTATTTCAAGTCTGTGTGTCACTTTAAATCAAACCGTCAATCATTGCACATCTGTTATTCACACTTCTTTTTATAGTCTGTGTCACTTTTATTATTGCCGCTAATGATTGCACATCTGCTATTCACACACATCTGTTCTGCACCAGAACAGATGTTCTTCACACATTACATCTGTTCTAAACTATTTTCAGATGTGTGCAGAACAGATGTAATGTGTGAAGAACAT
>BLSH010559732.1:797730-815722 GCA_018402905.1 Glandirana rugosa
CCACCCCCGCCTCACTTACCTCAAAGAGGCAAGCCGAGGGCCGACTTCAGGAGTACTCTACACTTCTTCAACTCCGACTCGCCGACTGTCCCTTCTCGTCTTCCTCACACACCGACGTTACCTGTGTCACTCACCCCTTATCCCGTGTCTTAGGAGTGACACAGGATGATACATAGAGTGTCGTCTAATAGTCGTAACGTTATTAGTAGTGTGTCCCTCGTGTCATTAGAAGGTCCTCCGGTCCCCTTTGTCCTTCACTTTTTCTCGGATCCTGATCTCAACTCGCTTGGGCCTGACATTTCAAACCCACCCCGGACCCGAACCCGGACTTTTTTTGAAAAGTCCGGGTCCGGGTCCCGGACACCCCAAAGTTCGGTACGGACCCAAACTTTACAGTCCGGGTTCGCTCAACTCTAGTCCTAGGCTCTTTTTCACTTCCTGTTTCCCCTGGCCTCCTGGAAGATTACTGTGCTCCCTGTGTGATGATTATTGCAATGCTGATAATCTGCTGTGAGATACATAGTAGGACACAGTGAGGATTCTGTGCCCTATTCCCCACTCACTGTGTCCATTGCAGCCACACACTCCTTCTGCTCTTCCCTGTCAGCCGCTCAGCCTCAACTTCTTCACATCTCATGAGGACTTCAGCCGGGAGCCGAACGGAGAAACTCCATTCACTCCGCCCCCACCCGGGACTAATAAAATAGTGGGGCGGCATGATGTACATGCGCCCGAAAATAAAGAAATAGTCCCTCCGCTGCACTCCCCTCCTGGGCCCCTGTGTTGACCTGATGGGGCCCAGGAAAATTATATAACCCCCCTCTGTAAGCAAGTAGGAGCGTGGGAAGGAGTTTACAAAATAATTTTTTTAAAAAGCAGTAACAAACTGTAAAGATGGCCGGGCCCCACTGTGCAGCTACAACAGGGCTGGTTGTACTGCCCTATCAGCGGCCCTGTATGGTACTGAAAAATCAAGTGGTTTGGTGTAGCACAATTATAAAAATTGTCCCTGCAGTACTTTTTGCATGTTCCCGCGTATTTGGCAGCCCATTCAAATTAATGGACTGTCCAAAATGCAACACGCAAACAACACACATAGTTACATAGTTAGTGTGGCTGAAAAAAGACACACTTCCATCCAGTTTAACCAATAGCCAATAACCAATAATAAATGGAAAAAACTCCACACAGACAAGTGTTAATTTTGGCAGCAAATGTCAATTTAGTTTTAGTCTTAAGGCCCATACACACAGTACAATGGTTGTACAACAACGGTCGAACAACAGCTTGTTGTATGATCATCCGACCGTTAATACGCGTGATTACAACAGCCGATGTGCGACGGCCGTACAACAGAAGTTGGATGAGCAGACTAGAAAACTTTTGTTGTACAACAAGGCGTCGTATGACTGTTGAATCGTGCGGGGGGATGGGCAAATGGTTCGGCCCAAGCATAAGTTCGACCGTTGTTTGGACGTCCGGCGAGTAGCCGAACAAATGGGACATTCGACCGTTCGTTCGCCCCCCGAATGGACCGCAATGGATTGCGGCTCTGAACAGTGCATTGCAAGCCCTGATTGCCTGAAGCCAGTGGTGTAGCTAGAACCTTCAGGGCCCCAGTGCAAAAAAACATGAAGGACCCCCCTGCCCCACAACCCGGGCTCTTCCCTCCGAGGCCGGTGATGGAACTCCAGGGTGTGGTCACAATTATGACCTTTATGACCCCTGTAGTTCCGCCACTGGTATCAGTAGTTTTTTTATTTTTGTTATTTTATTTTTGTTATTTTATTTATTATTTTTCTTTACAATATTATTTTTTAGGAGCTTTTTTAGGAGTTATTTTTTAAACAGACCTCTTATGTTCCACCTTAGAGACAGAGAAGGAGACTGAGGACCCAGCCCTCAATCTCCTCCTCTGCAGCCTCAGCTACACAGAATAAATGGACAGAAATGACTCTGTAAAGAGATTCCTGTCCATTGTTAGCGAAATTATAAACAACAACCAATGACACACTTGTTTATATTCAAACGATACAATAGAAGAGGCGTGTATGCATGTGGAATGGCTGGCCAGCCTGGATGAGTCACAGCCGTTGGGTGGGTGGAGATGCACACACTCCACATACCAACAAAAGACCTGTGGAAACATGGCTTCCATTGAAAGCAACGTGTTATCTCACAGAGGCCTTCCCAGCAAAACGCCACGCATGCAAAGCCAGAACTACCATTACAACGAATCACTATTAATTATAGTTCATAGAGCTATATTTAATGGTGATTATACTACTGTTCCATTAAAGGGTAAATTATGCACAAAGGAATATAGCTGTGGGTTTCTGCCACATGGATCAGACATGACAGAAAGCTTACAGACCACTATCCTTACATAAAAGGCAATACTGATTCCATACCGCAAGTACATCCCCGCCAAGCGAATCAATCTGTACATAATACAGGGGCCCCCCGATTGATGGTAATATACCCGCGCCACGGAACGTGCATCGCACCTCAAAGATCCGGACCAGCGTTCGCTCCAGCGTTAACCGCTCAGAGCGCCCGCCGGCTGGGATGATCGGGCGGGTAGCGTATGGTTACCAAATAATGGAAGGTTCCCATTGTAAATGGCCTGTCCTCAATAAAGCTATACACAGTGAATACCGGTAAACCGACACTGGGAGACACTGTGACAATACATAATTAACACATCCTAAATTTCTGCAACACCATTCATAAATGGAAGCATAGTAAACACAGTTTACTATGCAAACGTTTTGAATGGACAGAGTCGGTGATCTATATGGATCACTGACTCTCCATTCAGAAAATCAGAAAAAGACACATTTACCCTTTCCCCACCATCTTGACAGATCCCCCACAGCAGCCGGGGAGAGAGGGAACGGGGGAAGCTGGCAGAGCTGCAGAGGATGGGGGGGGGGGGGTCCGGGAAAGAGCACAGGGAGGCTGGAGAGCACACAGGGGGCAATGGAAAAAAAGCTGGATGGGAGGAGGGACTGGTACAGCTAGACCCCCAATGTCCTCCAGCCACCCCACAGCGGTACTGCTAGACCCCCCTGTCCTCCACCCCGCGCTGATACTACTGTACCTCCTGGTCTCCAGCCACTCTGCTGCTACTGTTGTTTCATTCCTCACCATCATCAGTGACCCCACACTGATACTGCTGGACCCCCCCATCCTCCAGCCAAACCACTGCTAGTCCCCTCTCTGTACTCCAGCCACGCCATGCTGGTACTTCTGAACCCCCCCAGCATCCAGTGACCCCCGCTGGTACACACCCCAAATGACCAAGTGGGGGTAGTGGTCCTGTACCCAGGGCAGATGGGGTCCCTGTCCCCAGGGGAGATTGGGTCCCTGTCCCTAAGCGAGATTGGGTCCCCCTGTCCCCAGAACTGATGGGAACCTCCTTCCCCAGGGCAGGTGGGAGCCCTGTTCCCAGGGGAGATGGGCTCCCTGTCCTCAGGGCAGATGGGCTCCATGTCCTCAGGGCAGATGGGGTCCCTGTCCCCAGGTCAGATGAGCTCCCTGTCCCCAGGGCAGATGGGGGCCTTGTTCCCAGGGCAGATGGAGTGGGGTATGAGTCATTCCCCAGGCTCCCTGTCCCAAGGGCAGATGGAGGCTCTGCCCCCAGGGCAGATGGGCTGCCTGTCCTCAGGGCTGATTGGCTCCCTGTCTCCAGGATAGATGGAGTGGGGTATGGGTTGTTCCCCAGGGCAGATGGGCTCTCTGCCCCCAGGGCAGATGGGGGCTCTGTCGAAGAGACGTGGGTGTGAGATTAGCAGCCAGTGCGGAAGAGCAGGGAGCTCTGCTACCAACATCGTCCGCCAGCAACTTGGGCGCTCGTACTACAACCCACCCATCTGCCTATGCTGGCTAAAGCTGGCACCAGCCCTACGTACACGGGGCCGCAAGGCCCCCCTGCAGCATGGGGCCGGGTAACAATTGCAATCCCTGCACCCTCTGTAGCTATGCCCATGGCTGAAGCAGTGAAAGCTTCAGCCAATCAGGGCACAGAGCACTGTAAGAGTCATGATTGGACACTGTCATCATGACTTTATCCAATCATGGCTCATTCCCACCCCACAGTATGAAAGTATTCTTTCAATGGCAGCCATTTTCAGTGTGAGTTTGGCGTGAAGAGAGATAGAACAGGGCTCTGTTGAGTTCTATTACTTAGTTAGTGTGCTATACTGTGCTATTGTGCTTCAATTGTCCATGTAGAATATTAGTTTAGTGTCAGTCTAGGGATAGTGTGAGGGTAGTGAGGAGGACCATCATTCAGCTTTGCAGAGTGTGCAGCTAGAGTAGGGACAGCTCTAATAGTTTCAGTGTAGTGTAGTGAGACCGTGTCGTTCATACATACATTAGTGTATATGTAAAGTAGGGGCAGCTCAGATAGTTTTAGTGTAGAGTAGTGAGACTGTGTCACTAATCTTTACATTAGTGTGTAGCTAGAGTAGGGACAGTTCAGATAGCGTCAGTGGAGTGGCGATTGAACACCGTCTATTTGATTGCGTTACTGCAAGTTTAACGCCATTTACTTCTGTGTGTGTTACTACCTATTTAACGCCATATAGTTCTTTGTGTAAAAAATGAAGAATTTCGTGGAGAAATAGTGACACAATGCTGCCAATGTCTTTAAACAGTGCAAAAAGGAGAGAAATCAGTGTTAATACTGAAACTTCATGGAGAATCTCCTTGGACTTTTAGGGCAGAGGGTGTACAGAGAAAAATAGAGTAGTACAAGGGAGTATAAAAAGTATACATTTTATTGTAAATAGGGAATAAAAACATTGTACACTTGAGTTATAAACAAATATAGAACATTGATCAAACAATGTGTAATAGACAAAAACCAATAAAATATGTCAGTGCTACAATACATTACACAAGTCACAATACTCAAATGCAAAAGTTGATTGCCTGTGTAGCCACATTAAAGTGGAATCAAGGGGCAAATCTTGCAATCATCCCAACATGTTTCAGAGTCATATCCTTCTTCAGAGGGCATTACATTGAGGACTAGACATAGTATTTAATATTTGAAAGTAGAGCATAATATGTTGAAAATAAACAATTCATTTTCAATAACATTAATCTGAAGCAGGTTATATATACAATCCCCTTAGGAAATACAACACACTTATGCATGTATTGAATAGCACAAGTAACGCTCATCCAAACAGCCTAGATGGTAGGAAGAGGTTCCAGGGTAGCCCAGAAACCAGATAAGTGCCCTGTGGCCACCAAGTCAAACGGGAGCACAGGAGGGTCCCAGAATGGACATACAGGGGTGCGACCACAGGAGGTGTCCAGTGGCTGCTCCAGCAGGTCGCAGTGTGAATATTCTGTAGCTGGACAATAATAAAAAAGTACAAGAAATATGTACAGAATATGTATATTCTGTGTGCCAGTTTAACGCCATATAGTTTTGTGTGCGTTATTGCCAGATTAACGCCATATAGTTTTGTGCGTTACTGCAAGTTTAACACCATTTACTTCTATGTGCGTTACTACCAGTTTAACGCCATTTACTTCTGTTTGCGTTACTGCCAGTTTAACGCCATATAGTTTTGTGCGTTACTGCAAGTTTAACGCCATTTACTTCTGTGTGCGTTACTGCCAGTTTAACGCCATATAGTTTTGTTTGCGTCACTGCAAGTTTAACGCCATATATTTCTGTGCGCGTTACTCCAAGTTTAACGCCATTTACTTCTGTGTGCGTTACTGCAATTTTAACGCCATATAGTTCTGTGCGTTACTGAAAGTTTAACACCATATAGTTCTGTGTGTCACTGTACGTTTGCCGCATTATATTGCAGTATATTTTAGTGTATCCATGGAGTGTGTCTGTGTAGTGTGAGTATTCAAATTAAAGTGCACCAAACACCCCTTTATATTGATTAAAGTACATCTACGTACAGATTTCCTCTTCTTCTTTACATTTGCTAATAAGCACTGCCCCCTCCCTGGGAGGACAACAAGGAGAGGCAGACATTCCTGTGGCACTGTAAGGGGGCCAGCAACAAATGTGTCCACAGGCAAAGGTGGACGTGGTGGTCATTCCTCAGGTAGGGCATCATATCCTTTGTTTAGTGAGTTTGCCCTTTATTCAGCCACAGCATGGAGAGGAGGGGGTGGTCTGGCTTACTAAACCTTCCTCATCCTCTGTCATGCAAGCAGAGACAAGTGTGCAATCCCTTGTAGTTGCCAGAGTGGATAAACCTGCCTCTTGTCCACATCTATTCCTGCCATAGCCCCAACATCAGCCATGGAAGAGTCAGCTGAGTTATTTGACCACAGTGTCAGCCACTTGCGCCTTGATGATGCCCAGCCATTACTGGATCCAGATGTTGGTTCTGAGGTTGAGGATGACAGGAACATGAGCCTAGAGAGAGGAGAGACCATTGGTAGACAAATTGGCATTCATGTTCCCCCAGCCGCAGCATATTGCCAAGTTGTCTCCAGTGGTAATGATGATGATAAAGATGGAGGAGATGGAGATGATGATAATGATTATGATGAGGTCCCTGATGTGACTTGGATGCCAGATAGAGCAGAGGAGGAAACTGAAGGTGAGGCGGCACAACCCCAAGGAGGCAGACATCAAGAAAGAGTAGAGAGCAGCCACCCTATTTCATCACATTCCATCACATTCTGCAGCTGTTATCTCCCGGTCCACTTCCCAAAGCTTAGCTGCCTGGGTCTTTTTCAGCACATCTGCAGCAGATTGCACTGTTGTTATCTGCAAACTCTGTCTCAGGCACAAAAACGTGGTAAAAACACCAGCCATTTAGGTACCACATGTTTAACAAGGCATTTAACGTTCAATCACTCAGCCCGTTGGCAAGAGCACCTAAAAGCCACACAAAAGAGGCACAAATCTGTCCCTCCTCCTCCTCCATACCCACTTCGGTCTGCCCCTGCTATACCGAGTCATGACCTCTCAGCAGCCTCCACTGACAGGGATGATGGTATAGCACAGAGTGTCCCAGGTCCTAGCAGCACACCTGCCAGGAGCACACCACCAGCTGTAGACTGTAGCCAGCAAATTTCTCTGCCCCATATGCTGCAGTGGAAAAAAAATACAGTCCCTGCCACCCACATGCCCAGCATCTAAATGCAAGCTTGTCAAAGCTGTTGGCTCTCCAACTTCTGCCTTTCAGCCTGGTGGATTCTGCCCCCTTCAGTGAATTCGCACAATGTGCTGTACCACAATGGCAGGTTCCCAGCCGCTACGTCTTTTCATGTAAGGCAGTTCCATCTCTCTACCATCACGTGGAAGGGAATGTTCTGGCATCATTGGGCAAGGCAGTCTGCCGCAAAGTCCACCTTACTGCTGACACGTAGTCCAGCAAGCATGGGCAAGGACGATATATTTAGTTTACAGAACACTGGGTAATGATGCTTTCAACTCGAAAGGATGCAGGACAGGGCTCGGTGCTGCAGCTTGTTGTGCCCCCTCGTCTCCATACAGCTGGTGATGATGCCAGGCCTGTGAACTCTACCCCCTCCTCCTCCGCCACCTCCATGCCCTCCTCTGCAGAACTGTCCCATGAACATCAGGTACCCCCTAAGCACCCAAAGGGCTATTCCATGAATCAGGCTAAAAGGTGCCATGCAGTGCTTCAGCTGGTGTGTCTAGGGGACAGGAACCACACTGGAGCAGAGATTCTTGCAACTCTGCAGAAACAGGCCCAGAAGTAGTTCACACCATGCTAGCTGGAGCTAGGAATGGCGGTGTGCGATAATGGCTCAAAGGCTCAAACCTCCTGTCTGCCCTTAGACAGGGAAAGTTGACACATGTGCCATGCCTGGCACATGTCCTAAATTTGGGTGTGCAGCATTTCCTAAATATGTACCCAGGGTTGGAAGATGTGCTGGTCAGAAGAGTCTGTAGCCATTTCATGCACATCCAGTGCTCGGTTGGCTGAAATTCAGCGAGAATTCCACCTGCCCGTAAACCACCTGATTTGTGACATGCCCGCCAGGTGGAACTCGACTTTGGCAATGATGCAGCTATACATGCATCAGAGGGCCGGAAACTAGTACCTGTAAGAGTACGGCACAATGACAGGCTCAGGCCGCATCTGCTTTTTTTCCCCATGCCAATGGCTGATCATTAAGAATGCATGCACTATACTGTCAGAATTTGAGGATGCCACAAGGATGGTGAGCCATGACAGTGCATGCATCAGTGACACAATCCCTGTTGTGTTCCTGCTGGAGCAGACTCTGCATGGCATTATGGACAGGGCACTGGAGGCAGAGCAGCAGGAGGAAGAGGAGTACTTCCTTTACTCTCAAGGCCCACATTATCCAGACACCATCATTCCTATGTCACAGAGCACACAGGAGGAGAGATGGGAGGAGGAGGATTCTGGCGGTTTCGTAGGCTTTGAAGAAGAGGAAGACATGCATCAAGCTGTAATGGCTTTCCAACCCCAGGATCCTTGGGAGTAGTACGTGGCTGGGAGGAGGAAGTTCCACATGCTGTCATCCTGAGTGACCCCGAGGAGTCTGCTTCTCAAGCCTCTGCAAATTTGAGGTGCATGGGCAAACTCATGCTTCAAAGCCTGTAAAAGGACCCAAGAATACGTGACATAAAGGAGAAGGATCATTACTGGTTGGCAACCCTCCTTGACCTCCGTTATAAGTGGAAGGTCTCAGAACTCATCCCGTCTCCACAGAGAGTGCAGAAGATTAAATCTCTTGAGGACATGTTAACCACTTACCAAAAGGAAGGTTTTCCAGCTTTAGGACCAGAGCACTTTTTGCGATTCGGCGCTGCGTCGCTTTAACTGACAATTGCGCGGTCGTGCGACGTTGCACCCAAACAAAATTTGTGTCCTTTTTTTCCCACAAATAGAGCTTTCTTTTGGTGGTATTTGATTGCCTCTGCGTCATTTATGATTGCCGCTATAAACAAAAGAAGAGCGACCATTTTGCAAAAAAAAAAAATTTCTTACTTTTTGCTAAAATTAAAATAAAAAAAAAATATAAAAAAACATTTTTTTCACCGGTTTTGGCCGATTTATATTCTTCCTCATATTTGTGATTAAAAAAAAATCATAATTGGCGTTTATTGATTGGTTTGCGCAAAAGTGGCCGCGTTTACGGATGATAATTCATTTCTGGGGTTTTTATTTATTTATTTATTTTTTACTAGTAATGACGGCGATCTGAGATTTTTAGCGGTACTGCGATATTGCAGCGGAAATGTCGGACACTTTTGACACTTTTTTGGGACTAAAGACATTTATACAGCGATCAGAAATGTAAATGTCCACTGATTACTGTATAAATGTTATTGGCAGTGGAGGGGTTAACCTGGGGGGGGGGGGGGGGCTAGGGGTCAACTGTGTTCCCTGGGTGTGTTCTTACTGTGGGGGGGGTTGGGCTACCATGGGCATGAGAGATCTAACTGATCTCAGTGACAGGGATCAGTAGATCACCCATGCCTGCACTAACAGAGCGGGGAACCGCCGTGTTTACATCGGCAGTTCCCCGCTCTTTGCCTGTGGCCGCTCATCGCGGCTTGCCGGCGGACATCGGGTCCACCCGAGCCGTGGGCACACTCCTCAGGAGTGCGGCAGGTGCGCTCGCATGCCCCCTAGTGGCCGCTCGCAGATCAATGTGTTTTTACAGCGATTCGCGCACAGCAACCCGACTTCCACATGAAAACACGGCAGGCGGTCGGGAAGTGGTTAAAGAGGATTTTATTGAAGGTTTCTCCCGACTCCAGTAGGTTACAATGTCATGGAAAACATAGTTTTGAGGCTTCTGTTGGTGAAGAGAGGAACGTTGGAGAAGGCATCCGCCTAAGTGATGCATTTTGGAATTTTTTTAGTCCTTGTTGCCCAGGGCTGTCAGCTTCCACATCCTATTGGCAGCGTCTGCATCACATGGTGGACCATTACCTTGGGGCCAAAACAGAGATGGAGAGGTTTCCAGTTGACGATCCACTGGCTAACTGGGTCATGAAGATAGACCACTGGCCAGAACTTGCCCAGTATGCTATTGAGTTGTTAGGATGCTCTGCATCCAGCGTGCTTTCAGAATGTGCATTCAGTGCTGAAGGATGTTCCGTTACTGATCATAGAATGCGTCTGTCCACAGACTCCGTGGACCGTTTGACTTTTGTCAAAGTGAATCAGTCCTGCATTACCAGCTAGGAAGCCCCTGATGCCGATGTCACTGATTAAGTGTTTTTGGGATGTGGAATCTCTGCAGGACTTCGAGACTGCCTAGCTTTGAGGGTGTTCAATCATTTCATCTGGAAGAATGTTTTTGGTGTAGGTTTGATGGACACAATTAACACCCAAAGATCAATTTTTCAGCATCTGTTTGACAGGTGATTATCATTGCAATTTTTTTTACAGAAAGACCAATTCCTGCCTTCATGAAGAGCACCTCTATAGTGTTATGGTGTGAAGGCACAACCAACACCCAAAGCCCAATTTTTCCGCATCCATTACTTTTATCCAAAGTCAATGTGGCACAAGAATTTATCCAAAAAATCTCTAACCTTGTTCCCAGTCCCAGTGCACTACATTGCGGCCTCATCATACACACTGGCTCCCCAGCTGTTGCTGAGCAAAATAAAGGCAGCTTGCAGGGACAATATCATTTTTTTGGCTTTATATTGCCATTTATTGGAAATTATTGCCGCAGCAGATTCTAGGCATGGTACAGATCTGCCACTTTACAGGTAGACTAAAGGGACGCCCCAGGCACTATATTGGCAGGAATTTTTCATTTTTATGCTTTCATTTTAAAAATCAAAAAAATCATTGCTCATTTAACCACTTCTCGTTAGGTGGACGTCATATGCCCCCCCCCTCCCGCCGCTTTCCGGTCATCTCCGCCACTTACCGGACCCGCCGGCAGCGGTGGAGATGATCTGATCCTCTCCCCCCAGTGTCTGTGAGCCGATTGAGTGGCTGAAGTCGCTCACTCGGCTGCATAGTACGGCAGGGCGGAAATGACGTCAGAAGTGACGTCCGCCCAACGGACTTAAAGGGCCCGCTTTTTATTTTGTCCTGTAATTTTTTTCAGATCTTTCATTTTTTTTTGCATTTTAGTGTAAATATGAGATGTGAGGACTTTTTGACCCCAGATCTCATATTTAAGAGGACCTGTCATGCTTTTTTCTATTACAAGGAATGTTTACATTTCTTGTAATAGGAATAAAAGTGATCATTTTTATTTTTTCAAAAAGAACAGTGTAAAAATAAAAGGTAAAAAGCAAAATAAATAATTCAAAAAAAAAAAAAATTTAAAGCGCCCCGTCCTTGCGAGCTCGCGTGCAGAAACGAACGCATACGTAAGTCCCGCCCACATATGAAAACGGTGTGCAAACCACACATGTGAGGTATCGTCTCGATCGTTAGAGCGAGAGCAATAATTCTAGCACTAGACCTCCTCTGTAGCTCGAAACTGCTAACCTATAGAGTTTTTTAAACATCGCCAATGGAGATTTTTAAGCTGCAAAGTTTGTCGCCATTCCGCGAGCGGACGCAATTTTGAAGCATGACATGTTGGATATCATTTTACTCGGCGTAAAATTATCTTTTACAATATGGAAAAAAATTGGCCTAACTTTACTGTTTTCTTATTTTTTAACTAAAAAAACTGAATTTATTAAAAAAAAAGCACGCTTGGAAGAGTGCTGTGCAAATACGGTGGGACATAAAGTTTTGCAATGACCGCCATTTTATTCTCTAGGGTGTTAGAAAAAAATATATATACAAGGTTTGTGGGTTCTACGTAATTTTATAGCAAAGAAAATTGATTTTACCTTGTAAACAACGAACCCAAAAAACAGCCCCCTAACTGAAGTGGGTAAAAATGAAGTTTTTTACAAACTTTTTTGTATAGGGGTCAGGACCCGGACCCCTATAACCACTGTATGCACAATTAGTTGCATATAAGCCTTCAAAATGGGCACTTTTGATTTTTGACGTCCGGGTCCCATTGACATTAATGGGGTTCGTTATTCGGGTCCGATGTTTGAAAGTTCTGGTGCCAACCAGACAGGGGTCTGTTTTGCCCATTCCTACTAAAATGGCATTTTAGTTTTAGTCCCATTTTAGTCTTCTGCAATTGTTTTCGTTTTAGTCGTATTTAGTCGACTAAATCTATAGGACATTTTGGTCAACTAAAATGTCCCACATTTTAGTCGACTAAAATCTCCAGTACATCTTAGTCGACTAAAATGATTTTAGACTAATAAAAACGAATTTTAGTCGTCTGAAATCGAATGGGTGTAGTTACATTGTAATGCATTATTTAAGCATTTCTCTACAATTTCCAAACTCATTATATACTGCTGGAGTGAAAAATCTAATATTTTATTATTTATGGTATTGAGGTATGAATATGCACTACAGACCAGTGTTTAATTCTGGCGTCAAATTTCAATTTTGTTTTATTCTTAAGCCCCGTACACATGGGTGCAACGGTTGTACAACCGAACGTCCAACTTTGGAGCAAGTTGAATGCTGGTCGTTGTTTCTCGTGTACTGATATGAACTAAGCGATGGTACAACCAGGCCTAATGTAGTGCTGTGTTACGAGCGTATAAAGAGGAAGTTCAGGTGCGTGTGATCTGTGAATTAGGAACGTAGGTTTCCCAGAACGGATACTTCCGGGCGTTCCTGACTTCTGAGCTTGCCTGTTTTGCACATACAACTTTGTTGGACCAACTTCTCTGTACACACGGTACAATGGTCATACAACCGCTTGTTGTACAACCAAAGTTTTCTAGTCTGCTCATCCAGCTTCAGTTGTACGACCTTTGTATGGCCGCTGTTGTAATCGCACATACTAACGGTCCAATGATCATACAACAAGCTGGTTTTACGACCGTTGTTGTACAACCTTTGTACCGTGTGTACGGGGCTTTAGTCTTCTGACTAAAATGGCATTTTAGTTTTAGTCATCTCAATTGTTTTAGTTTTAGTCATATTTTGGTCGACTAAAATGGTATTAAGTTAGTTGACTAAAAAGTTTTAATCCGTTTTAGTCGATGACATTAAAACTGGCTCAGGCACACCTTTTATGGTGTAAACCAGCCCTCAATCAGAGTGTCTAAAAGGATGCTGCTACTGCTAGGCGGTCTCTTTAGATAATCCATAGTGCTCTGCAAACACTTTGTCATGTATTAAGTGTAGAACCAAGATGATTTCTAGGGCAAAATGAACAAAAGCCTTTTAAAGTGTTACTAAACCCAGGACCCTGCATTCACTATATCTGGTCTCCCACAGTATACAGAACATGGAAATGCAATTATTTTAGCAAATATAAACTGCTACATATCTTTTCTCATCAGCAATATATAGCAGTGTTGTGACTTCTATCAGTGTCTGGTTAAAGCTTGTAGGAGGAATTTTCATTCTCCTGTCCTATGAGGCTGCATGCCCCCTGACCCTCTGTCTGGACAGTCCTGATTGGCCCTGTGCTGATCACATGCACCCTCCAAAAAAAAAAACCTCTCTATCAATACACATCAAACTGGGCATGTGCAGAGTGCCCCCAAGGCTCTGTACTATCAGATGGTTTGGGACAGAGGAAGAAGGGGAGTATCAGAGAAGACAGGATCAAACAGCCTTTTTACACAATGCAGAGGATTAACCCTTTAGTTTCCCCAGTGAGTATAACAAGCATGTTTTACTGCATATACAGACTGGTTTTACGATTGTGGGTTTAGTAACATTTTAAGTATTATAAGATTATAAGAATGACTTCATTATTACCAAAATGATCATTGTTACTTACCCCTATTGGTTTTAATTATTACAACGCACATATCTATCATGAGTGTCACCGATAGCATTCCACCACTTCTAAGGGGCCAACTGTCTAACCAAGTTTTGGTTATAGCAGATAGGGCAGGCAGTGGTGAAAGTTATAGAAGAAACACAGAGAGTTCAGTGTTACAGCCCCTATCAGGTGTTTATCTGTGCCCGTTTACCCGCTGGGGTGATTCATCCTCTCTATTTGCACTAATGACCATTGTCACTGGGGAAGAAAATTATGTAATTGCTAAAATTGTACAGTTGTCACCGGAGCAGGAGATGATAGGAAATCTTCAAATGGGAACACCCATTGTGGTGAAAACTGTATAAAGCTGGCCATACACTAGTAGAATTTTGTTTGAAAAAAAGGGATTTTATTATAACTTACCGTAAAATCCTTTTCTCTGAGTTCACTGACAGACGCAGCTCTTCTTAATTGACACGTGGGTTTTAAGTCATCCTATCAGGAGTGACTAGGCAAAACAGATGCAAAAGCATCAGGGATAGGCTGGCCCCTCCCATGGGGGCCGTCCTCACCTGAGCCTATAAAACCCCCTGCTGGCCAATAGCATTCAGTTTGTCACAAGCAGCGCAACAAAAAAACCAGAGGGGTGGGAGCTGCGTCTGTCAGTGAACTCAGAGAAAAGGATTTTACGGAAAGTTATAATAAAATCCCTTTTTCTCTTACGTTCACTGACAGACGCAGCTGTCTTAAATGACACGTGGGGACGTCCCAAAGCAGTGCCAAAAAACTAGAGGGGTGGGCAAACAAGAACAACAACTGTACCCAACAGAACCCTCTCAGGGAGCGCCAGACGCACTCACACCGCTGCTCGCAAAACTTTGCGGCCAAAAGCAGCATCCGCAGATGCCGACACATCAACTTTGTAAAACTTAGTAAACGTGTGGACTGAGGCCCAAGTGGCCGCTTTGCACACCTGAGACACCGAAGCCTGGTGCCTGAACGCCCAGGAGGTACTGACCGACCTGGTGGAATGAGCCGTGACCGGAAAAGGGGGAACCTTGCCCCGAAGCTCATACGCATGGGTCACAGTCTGTCTAATCCAACGGGAAATGGTAGCCGACAAGGCTGCCGAACCCTGTTTGAAGCCCCCGGGTAACACAAACAACGAGTCAGACTTCCGAAAGGAAGCTGTAGCACTCAAACCCGCAGGGCCCTCACCACATCCAAAGAGTGTAAGTCAAATTCCTTAGGATGTTTTGGGTGAGGACATAATGAAGGAAGGACAATATCCTCATTCAAATGAAAAGAAGAGACCACCTTCGGAAGAAAGGAAGGTGGAAGTCGCAACACCGCCTTGTCATTATGAAGAATCAAGTACGGGGACTTGCATGACAAGGCAGCCAATTCCGACACCCGACGTGCGGATGTGACAGCCACTAAGAAGGCAACCTTCTGCGATAAAAGGGACAAGGGAATGTCCCTAATCTTCTCATACGGTGGTTTCTGTAAAACAGAGAGCACCAGATTCAAATCCCACGGCGCCAGAGGCGGCCGAAACTGGGGAGCCACATGACGTACACCCTGTACAAATGTGCGGATCAGCGAATGGGAAGCCAAAGGTCTCTGAAAAAGGACCGCTAAGGCCGAAATCTGGCCCTTGAGCGTACTCAATGCCAGGCTCTAGTCCAGTCCCTGTTGCAGAAAAGTCAGCACCCTGGACACCAAATAAGAGCGAGGGTTCCAACCCCACGCTTCGCACCATGCAATATAGGCTTTCCAGGTCCTCTGATAAATTTTGCGTGAAGTGCACTTACGTGCCTTAAGCATAGTAGGGATTACAGAGTGAGCAACTCCCCGATCCCTCAATACCTGGGCCTCAATAGCCAAGCCGTCAAAGCCAGCGAGGGTAAAGCAGGGTGCAAGATGGGACCTTGGGACAGCAGGTCTTCGCGAAGCGGAAGCAGCCAAGGGGCGTCCGCCACCATCCGAACCAGATCGGCGTACCAAGTGCGCCGAGGCCAATCGGGAGCGACCAGGATCGTTGGAATACCCTCCGCAGCTATCCTGCGCAGAACCCGAGGCAACAGCTTCAGGGGAGGGAAGAGGTTTATTAACCAATACCGACCCCAAGGAGCCACCAGCACGTCCGTGGCGACCGCCAACGGATCTCTTGTTCTGCACACAAAGGTCTCGACCTTGTGATTGAACCTGGATGCCATGAGGTCTACCTCTGGTGTGCCCCACTTGCAGAAAATCTGGCAAAACACCTCCGGATGCAGGGACCATTCCCCCTGGTCCAGTGTCTGGCGACTGAGAAAGTCCGCCTGCCAGTTCTCCACTCCCGGAATGTAAATTGCGGAGAGCGCCGGGACATGTTGTTCCGCCCAGCGGAGAGTCAGAGCAGCCTCTGCAGCTGCCGCGGAACTCCTTGTCCCTCCTAGATGGTTCACATACGCCACAGCCGTGGCATAGTCCGACTGAACCCGGACAGGGAGGCCATGCAGCCTTGTCGACCAACGGGACAAGCAAAGCCTGATCGCTCTCAGTTCCAACACATTTATCGGAAGTCGAGCTTCCTGAGCTACCACCAGCCCTGAGCAGACAACTGACCCAACACCCCTCCCCAGCCCGTCAGGCTGGCATCCATCGTTACAATCGACCAGTTGAGGGGAAGAAAAGACTTTCCCAGAGTCAGTGCTGGAGCCTGGAGCCACCAAGTCAGTGATCCCCTGGTCTGGTGGTCCAAACGGATCAGTCTGTCCAGAGAAAGGGGAGATTTGTCCCACCTTGACAGAATCGCCTTCTGCAGGAGCCGAGTGTGACTCTGGGCGTAAGGTATCGACTCGAAGGACGAAACCATGAGTCCCAACACCCGCATGCAGAACCTTAGGGAGGACCTCCGGCGCGACAGTAGGATCCGAACTGCCGCTTGCAGCCCCAACAGCTTGTTGGGAGGCAAGAACACCTTCGCCTGCACCGTGTCTAGAATCAGACCGAGGTACTCCAGGCGACATGAGGGGGCTAGCGAGGACTTTTGCAGGTTGATGAGCCAACCGAAGTCCCTTAGTGTAGAAGCCGTGATTCTCACGTCCTCCTTCAAGGACACTACCCACTCCGCCCTCAAGAGCAGGTACGCCAGAAAACGCTGGTGTTTTTGGCAGATGGGAACGTGCAGATAGGCGTCCCTGATGTCTAGGGATGCCAAGAATACACCTTTATGCAGGGCGGCAACGACCGAGCGAATGGACTCCATCTTGAACTTCTGTGCTTTGACAAAGCAGTTCAGAGCTCTGAGATCCAGAATCAGCCTGACCCCGCCCTTTTTGGGCACCACAAAGAGGTTTGAGTAAAAACCGCAGAACCTCTCCTCCAGTGGAACTGGCACCACGACGCCCATGTCCGCGAGGGACTGGACCGTGCTTAACAGTTCCTCCAGACGCCCCTGCGGAAGTCTTAGGTTTGAGGGAAAGAACCTGTCTGGGGGCAGAGCTTTGAACTCTATCCGGTAACCGGTGGACACCACATCCAGGACCCACCGATCGGAGATGTGAGCTGTCCAGCAGTCCGCAAACTCCAATAACCGGCCCCCCACCCGAGATATGGGCGGGGGTAACCAGTCACGCTGAGGAGGGCTTATCCTCCGCTTTACCGGGCTTTCGTTGCCAGGTTCTCTTACCAGACCCAGCCGGGGCCTTACCGGACTTGGAACCCGCCCCGGCTGTGCCTGAGGCACGAAAAAACTTTTTCTGCCCAGAAAAAGAGGGACCCTGTCGTCGGCGAAAGTCCCGCCGTTTGGGTTCCGGAAGAAAGAGACTCTTCCCCCCCGTGAAATCTTTAATGATTTCGTCCAGCTGTGGTCCAAACAAACGACCCCCCTGGAAGGGAAGGTCAGTGAGGCGTTTCTTAGACGCCTGATCACCCCACAACACCCGTCTGATGATTATAGCAAAAGCTGAAATTTTGGACAGCATGGGCATGATGCCCAGCAGGGAGTCGCACAGATAGTGGAGGCCTTCCACCATGTGTTGCACCTTATGCAACTCATTCCTTGCACAATTGCAAGGCCAATTTTTGCACACTGAGGAGAGGCACTCAAAAAGGGACTGCGCTGATATTGCTGAGGCCAGGACTGGCCGCATAGCAAAACCTGCTACCTGAAAAATAGCCTTAGACACCATTTCCGTGCGACGATCCGCCGCGTCCTTAAAAGAGG
>BLSH010559732.1:859043-870338 GCA_018402905.1 Glandirana rugosa
CGTTTGTAGACCTTTGACACACACAGTGAAAGTTTCCAGATGTTTGCAGAACAGTGGTTCAGTTAGTCCCGGTTTTATTTAAAGTGACACACACAGTTTCCAGATGTTTGCAGAACAGTAGTTCAGTTAGTCCTGGTTTTAGTTAAAGTGACACACACAGTTTCCAGGTGTTTGCAGAACAGTAGTTCAGTTAGTCCCGGTTTTATTTAAAGTGACACACACAGTTTCCAGATGTTTGCAGAACAGTAGTTCAGTTAGTCCCGGTTTTAGTTAAAGTGACACACACAGTTTCCAGATGTTTGCAGAACAGTAGTATGGTTTCTCCCGGTTTTAGTTGAAGTGACACACACAGTTTCCAGATGTTTGCAGAACAGTAGTATGGTTTCTCCCGGTTTTAAAGTGTTACACACAGTTTCCAGATGTTTGCAGAACAGTAATATGGGTTCTCCCGGCTTATTTATACTTTTTTGACAAAGTTTGAAGATGATTTTAGAACAGTTATATGGCTTCTACCGTTAATTAATACTTTTCAGACCCAGTTTGAAGATGGTCCACATCCACCTTCATTTTTGATTTTTTTATGTTTTTATTTTTTTAAAAATGCTTTTAGTTATTTCCCTGTCCCCATTTCTTTGTAGGGCACTTGTCCCACCCTTACCCCCATTTTCCTTCCTTTTGCAGACTTCTAGGATTTTCCTGGACTTTTTTACAGCAATTTTAAGAACGTTTGGTAAAATTACCAGAACCCCGGACCCGAACCCGGACTTTTTTTGAAAAGTCCGGGTTCGGGTCTGGGTCCCGGACACCCCAAAGTTCGGTACGGATCCGAACTTTACAGTCCGGGTTCGATCAACTCTAGTGGTAATGTGTGAGGAGAATGATGGAGTGAGTTGAGGGGTGGAAAGAAAGATTTGGGTGTCATCAGCGTAGAAATTATATTGAAAGCCGTGGGAGGCTAACAGCTGACCCAAGGAAGAGGTGTAGATTGAAAATAAGAGAGGTCCAAGAACAGAACCTTGGGGGACCCCCATGGAGAAGGGAAGAGGAAAGGAGGAAGTATACTTGTAAGTGACACTGAAGATGCATTGGGATAGGTAAGAGGAGAGCCACCGAAGAGCACAGTCACGGAGACCAAGGGAGTAAAGTTTTTTGAGGAGGAGGGGGTGGTCAACTGTATCAAAGGCAGCCGAAAGGTCCAGAAGTAGGAGTACAAAATAGTGTCTGACAATTCATCAAAATCTCCAATTAGGTCACCTCTGGTTACTGTAAACCAGGGATATGCAATTAGCGGACCTCCCATGAGGCATAGCAAGGATTTGACAGCCACAAGCATGACACCCAGAGGCAGAGGCATGATGGGACTTATAGTTTTGCAACAGCTGGAGGTCCGCTAATTGCTTATACCTGCTGTAAACCATCAGTAATTGGAGATATAGCATCAATACTTGGAGATTTAGATGAGTTGCTGTTTTTACACAACATCGGCAAGCGTGTACACTCGGTACACGATATTATGAGTGGACATTGTTAGTCCGCCTGATACTAACCAACAACATGGCCGCCACCAAAGGGCGATCACTTTTTCCTCCTTTACCACTGTTCTGTCAAAACAGCAGTGTACACAGTTGCCGGTGTTGTGTCAAAACAGCAATTCATCTTAATCTCCAATTACTGATGGTAACCGGAAGTGACATAATTGAAGATCTTGATGAATTGGCTATTTTGACAGAACATCAGCAATAGAAAATTCAGGGAAAACAACAGCGTGCCCCCCCCATCCATCCATCCATACCAGGCCCTTTGGGTCTGGTATGAATTTTAAGGGGTAACCCACACCACAATTTTTGAAAAAATGGCATCCATACCAGACCCTTATCCGAGCATGAACCCCGACAGGCCAGGCAATCAGGGCCCAAGTACCTGGTATGGATTGGGTGGGGGGGGGGGGACTGTTTTTGTTTTTTCTGGAAATATGAAATTCATTAGAAAATTAATAAACAAAAAATAAACAAAACTAATTAGTAACATAACGAATCTACCCCAAACTAAACAATTTTTTTAATTCTCCACATGTCTAAGAGGGACTCCTCATTATCCCTTAATGAAAAGTAGGTCCATCCCTGAAGGTAGTTTAACTGCAAATTTTTACGACAGAAGGACAAAGGTGGTGGGATATCCAAAACTCTCAGGGAGTCTGTTCAACTCCTTAGATAGCAGTTGCTGGGTGAGTCCTGGCATCCAGGAGTATCCAACAGTTTCCTCTAGAGAGGAGAAGCTTCAAAAGAAGTTCTATTGTTTCTCTGTTCCAACAATGACTATAGAAGAACCGTTAAGCCCACATGGCTTTCAGATACACAGCCCACACACACAGAGGGCCTGAACCCAGCCCTGGGACCTCACCGCAGGCGCACAGCCTGTTCAGCAGGAGACCACCCACAAATGAGCATCTCCCTGAGGAAGGACAAGATCCAGTCCACAGAAGGGGTTGGTCAACTGATAGAACTAACAGGACTCTCTTTACCCACCCATGAAAAAAGACTCTGCATGCTTCTCAACAAAGTGAACATTATGGTACTTAGGGAGCACATGATTACATTATTATGGTTGGATGTGTCTAGATAGGAAGACAGAGATGGTGTTATCTTAAGAGTCACTAAGATTCTAGAATTAATTGTGGAAAATCCAAGCTCTTTAACTCATGATTGGTTAATCCTACAGCCAAACAGTTCATACCATGTATTGCTTTGTTTTGACCTTTAAAATGCACAAAACCCCTACTATCCAGGCATGCAGTCATCCAGCACCTAGGGCAAAGATGTCAACATGCATCCCCCCCCCCCCCTTTTCTTAGGGATAAGGTTGTCTGTACCTGACATCACTTCCTCAGGACAGGACAGGACAGACAGGAAATTCCATTAGTAACAACGTAGAGAGGAGATGTTTCTGGAAGTGGCAGCAGAGCAGAGTTTGTCCCCATTTGGAGTCTACCAAGCCAATTACAAATGTATTGAGTTAATCAATAACAAATATTTGTAAATTTTGAACTGTGTGTCTCTGCAAAAATGTAAAAATGTAATTTGTGCAAAGCAATGAATAAGCAGCATACTGTCAGGAGCGTCTAGCGCTCCTGCTCCTTATTCCAGCATCCTGGTTTAGCTCTGGCATTCTCCTTGTCTCTTTGTCCACCTGCAAGATAATTAATGTGGTCAGTCTCTGGGTTTAGACCAAACCTGTTATAAACCAGACAAACCTACAGTTACATGCTAGATTGGATTGTCCTGTGTTGTCCTGTGTTTGACCTCAGCCCGGATAACGACTATTCTCTGACCTCTGCCTGTCTTTTACCTGTACTGTCATAGAACCACTCTGCCTGTCTGCCAACCGCAAGTACCTGTCTGCTTTGTTCAGTTCACGCCTGCCCTGGCATGGTGGTCAGGCTCTATATCACTGTGTATAATACCTGGGGCAACCGAGTACTGGTAGACCTGCTTGACTTATGGGAAAAGGGCTGCTATAGAGGAAGAATACAGTAGCCAGCTCTAGTGTCTGATCAACTGCGTTAGGGGTAAGTGTAACAATTTCACAAGCCTTAACAAAAAAATTCTGTGAAGATGGACTCTACACAGGCTCGTTTATTTGCTGAAGAGATTTGCAAACTGACATGTCAAGTCCAGGAACTGCCTATGCATGTAAACGCACCTTCAGCAATAATGCCAAAACCCAAGGTTAACCCGCCTAATTGTTTTTCTGGTGACCCCGATATGTTTTCCAACTTTAAAAATAGTTGTATGCTATACTTTAAACTTAAGCCACGGTGTTAGAAGACTGTGCTGAGGGTTAATTGCATTTGAGTGTGGTTTCCTCTAATTCCTGAAGGAGCTCTATTTAAACTTCCTGCTTCCTGTAGCAAGTGCTGTTTGATCTACAGAGTTACTGTGTTCCTGAGCTACCCGTTCTGAGCTTCCTGATTA
This sequence comes from Glandirana rugosa, assembly GCA_018402905.1. Classification (NCBI taxonomy): domain Eukaryota; kingdom Metazoa; phylum Chordata; class Amphibia; order Anura; family Ranidae; genus Glandirana; species Glandirana rugosa. Next base: position 863,015 of record BLSH010559732.1, read on the forward strand.
CCTGCGACCCGGCCTGAACCCACGTCTGCTTGAACTCTACCCGCACCGACCCCAAGCTTGTCTACGACCATCCGATTGCCTGCTCCGTCTGTACCTTACCTGCCTGCCTGTTAACGACCCTGCCTGCACCCGACCATCCGATTGCCTGCTCCTTCTGTACCTCACCTGCCTGCCAGTTAACGACCCTGCCTGCACCCGACCATCTAATTGCCTGCTCCTTCGGTACTGCTCTGACCACAAGTTAACGACCCGGCCTGCACCACTACTCTTCAGCCTAGCACGGACTATGGGACAACTTCACACCACCACCTGTGTCCCATCCAGCCCTCGTGCTCCCCTGTGCTCCAGCACTCCCTGTCTACTCTACCAGGGGTTCTGGAACCAGGACCGTAAGAGAGGTTGCCTACTGCATAATTCAGACTCTACCACCAGGTACGTGACACACGGTCTTCTGGTTCTGAAGCACAGCAGATTACCCTGAATATTACATGGTTGCAGGGGGACCCCCAGTCTTGGGTTTTAGTCTCCCTGCACATGACCTTGCCCGAGGGTCAGTTGAAGCTTTTTTCAAAGTCCTAGGTTTACTCTATCATGATCCTGACTCAGCGGAAATTAACCTTAGGTTATTACGTCAGAATATACGCTCCGCTAAACAATACTGTTCTGATTTTAGCTGCTGGGCATCTGACTCAGGGTGGAATGACCCAGCTCTAAGAGGCCAGTTCAGATTGGGCTTATCAGACTCCATCAAAGGCTCTTTAGTACAATACCCTGAACCAAAGTATTTGAATAAAGCCATGCAAGTAGTCATCCATATAGACCGGCGTTTACGAGAAAGGCGTGCATAGAGGTTTGTTTCTTTGCCCCTTGTATGCTGCCTATTTCTTCTTCATCAGACCTTCCTGAGCCCTCACAACCTCTCCTGGAGGATGAGCCCATGCAAATCGGCACTACCCATTTATCCTTTGAGGAAAAGTCTTGAAGAAGATCTCAGGGACTCTGCTTATACTGTGGCAACCACGGCCACTTTGTGGCTAGCTGCCCTAATAATCGAGGAAATGCTAAGAGTCTAGTGCGGGTGGGGTCTGCTTCTTTAGCCTATACAGTGTCAGGTACCCTCTGAGATAAACTGTTTGTTCCTGCACAACTTAGTTCTGCCAAGTATTCTTATCTCAGAATCTGCTTTCATTGATTCTGGTGCAGCTAGCAATTTCATTGATAGGGACTTAGCACTCTGTCTACAGATTCCCTTGACTAATGTGCACAGATAATAGTTCTTATTATCTCAGAATCTGCTTTCATTGATTCTGGTGCAGCTATCAATTTCATTGATAGGAACTTAGCACACCGACTACAGATTCCCTTGACTAATGCGCACAGATCCTTTTCAGTCTTAGCAATTAATAACTCCATCATGTCCATGGGCCTGGTTACCTTATGCACTGTACCTATTAGCCCTACCTTTGCCTGTCCCTAAACGTCTTTGGACACACATCCAGGCTAACTTATCCTCAAGTTACGCTGCCTATACACCTGCCGATGCAGTCCAGTCTGTCTCTACACCTGTTGATGTGGTCCAGTCTGTCTCTACACCTGCCAATTTGGTCCAGTCTGCCTCTGCACCAGTTATTCTGGTCCAACCCATGCCAATTAAGCCTCCTGCTGTTTCATATTCAGGACTTGCAGTAACCAGGCCTCATCCTACTCTAACTACATCTGCTCAAATCTGTCTAAGAAGTTCTATCCATCCTTTGGATAGACCGCCTCATTCGGCCAGGTGGGGCCTTCAACCTTTTCTTCTAGCCAGTCTGCATCCAGCTTGTGTTCCAACTATCCAGCTTGACTCCAGTGATATGCCACATGCTAACCAACCTGACCTCGCTGATCCCCTGACCTTTGCCCAGCCTGACGGTCCTGTGCCAGGCGTCTAGTTGGTCTGTAAGGTTCCAGCAGGCCCTCCTCGGTGGGGGGGGGAGTATCTAGTGCCCCTGCTCCTTATTCCAGCATCCCGGTTTTGGCTATGACATTCTCCCTGTCTTTATCCATCTGCAAGGTGATTAATGTAATCAGTCTCTGGATGGAAACCAAACATGTTATTAGCCAGCCAAACCTTCAGTTGCATGCTTTCGATAAAAAATGAGAATGTGTATAAATCCTGATCAAGCCCCCCTGTCTGCCTGCACTGCTCTGCTAGATTGGATTTCCCTGTGTATGACCTCGGACCAGATAACGACTAGTCTGTGAACTCTGTCTCACTTTTACCTGGACTGTCATTGAACCACTCTGCCTATCTGCTTGCCAACTGCAGATACTTGTCTGCTTTGCTTAGTTTGCGCCTACCCTGGCATAGTGGTCAGGCACTATAGCATTCTGTATAAGTCCTGGGGGCAACCAAGTACTGTAGGCCTGCTAGCCTTATAGGGAAGGGGGCTGCTATATGTGAAGAACACAGTAGCCAGCTATAGTGTCTGACTACCTGTGTTAAGGGTAAGCGTGACATTTACTTTAAAAATCCTTTTTCGCTTACATCTTTCAGAGTTTGCAAAAGACCCCCAAACCATACATTTTCTGAAAGCATACTGTAGGACTGGTAGAATAAAAAGAAGGCGCTTCTGATTTTGTTCAGTCCCGTGATAGTTGTGTAAATGTTTATCAACATGTTCTGGCCACTAAAAATACCCTAACATCATTATCATGCTACACAACCACAGCATAACTTAGAAAAATTCCTACTAAATTCTTACGAAATATGAAGGATAAAACTGTATTCAGTTACTAAATAACAAATGCTTGTAAATTAAATTTTTTTGAGAAACGGCGGAAAATCAAATGTGCGCAAAACTGTAAATAAGCAACTTACTGATCACAGCTCTTATTTTACTCCCAAATGTATGAGGAATACATGTTGTATAAGTTATTGGTCACTGAAGTGACCATGAGCTTATGTTGTAGGGAGATTCTGGCTGATGTAAGAAGTACTGTGCTGCCATATCCTTTGTGTTGGTGGCAGTGAAATGGATAATGCTTAAGCAGAGGGTTCAGGAGGGTGATCTGGCCAAATATTGCCCATTTGTATGTTGGTTGGCCAAACTGCAAACAGCCTGGGTTTGGGTTGACTTCATGTGAAATTCACGCTCAAAGTTCATCCCTATTTTTTATCATACTTTTCCAGGATCATTATTATTGTAATTACTAGTTTTTGTGTACATATTACTATGAGATCAAATCATTTTATTTTCCCCTTCTTTCACGTTTAACTTTTTTTTCCTATATCACTATTACAAGAATTGATATAAAATTCTGGAAAGTGTTAAATTCAGAGCAACTTTCACAAATTCAGGATGGCCATTTCGAGGTGCAAATGTCAGTGTTAATTTTGGCGATTTACATTTTCAAAGGGCCTCTTGGAGAAAGGAAGCAAATGCTGCTCCAAAGGCTATTTGGGAATCTGGCATTTAGTGAGCTCAAGTCAGCTGAGTATTTGGGGAGAGCAAACTGGCCAAATATTGCCAGTTTGTTCACTTGTGTGTCAAGCTGTGAACAGGCTGGGTTTGGGTCAAACTCACATTCAATTCGAGCATAAAAGTTATCCTTAGTGTCTATCATACTTTTCCGGTATCATAACAATTATCAGTTTTGTGTCCTTATGATCCCATATGATCAAATGATTTTAGTGTCCCATTCTCCCACGTGTCCTGCTGCAAATTTCAGTGCTCTTTTTCGCGATTTAACATTTTGAAAGGTTTCTAGGCGAAAAGGGGCACATGCCTCAATGGCTGTTTCTGTCTTATAGCTGCTTCCGTTATTGCCAATGCCTGAGAACCCTCAAAATGACTGTAGGGTCGCCAGGTCTCATCCTTTCATCTTAGCATCCCTGATATATTTTGAAAGGACGTACCTGTTTTGTTTTTTTGCCCCTTCATCTTGACAGGCAGAACTTTCAGGAGTTTCCATATCATTTGCTGCCCTATAAATACACACTTTTTGGAGCCTGATTTGGAATTCCAATGACTCTGATGCAACGTCTAGTTCAGAAATGCTGAATTTCAGGGGTTTGATCATTTTAAAAAGTTCTGCCAAGCCACTACTGGAATTGTCAAAAGTTTGCTTATCTCTATGCATGGCATGCATCATTGTTGTGTCTAAACAGGGTTCCATTAAAAATATGTTGAGTTCCATATGTTAAATTCAAGGCTGAGCTCATATTGTAGCTGTACAATTTCTAGCAAATTACAATTAAAGTAATATAAAGTGTATGTGAAAGTGTGTTTAATTTTGTCTTAAGTGGAAAAGAGTAAGCTCATCTGCCATGTTTTTATTGATGTTTGTGTTCCCATTAGCTGCGTATACCCCTGCATTTGTCCTGGTGATCGTTGCAACTGGGACAGAAAATAAGAGGAAATCCTACATTTTAGAGTTGTCATGAAAGCAAGAGGTGATGCGAAATCTTCAAACAATGCTATATTACAAGATGCAGAAAGCTAATAGGACATGTTACCCCTTCTGAGGAAGCCATAAATAAGATCAATATCTCATGTGATGTTTATCAAATCATGATTTCATTGTGTGCAATATAATGTTCAAATGGAAAACACAAGTTACATAAGAAAACATTAAGAATGCTCTGAAATGCATTGTTTGATTGCATCTCCTGGGGACATCACACACGCCGATGTTCTGCATCCATCTCGTGGCTCCCTGACATGCTGACTTGCATAACCACCACCAGATGAGCCATATTCTTTGCTTTTTATGTGAGTGACCCCTTGTCTGGGTGATTATACCTTTTTTTAAATACTGCACTTAGAGGCGTTTTTCTGCTTTTTCTCTTGTGCTTTCCATGGTCCCCTAGGCATTAGTGAGCAGTTACCCCTTGCAATGTGGGTGCAGCGCAAATGCAAGGGAGAACTTTTTAATTTTCCAGAGTTCAGCTTTAGGGAATCTCTGTGACAATCACTGCCACACTAGACAGGAAGGTAACACATTTGTTACAGCAAATGCTGTGAAAGATATGAACATAACATAGGTTTGCTGTCACATATACAGTATCTCACAAAAGTGAGTACACTCCTCACATTTTTTAAATATTTTATTATATCTTTATTATATCTTCAATGTGACAACACTGAAGAAATGACACTTTGCTACAATGTAAATTAGTGAATGTACAGCTTGTATAACAGTATAAATGTGCTGCCCCTTCAAAATAACTCATCACACAGCCATTAATGTCTAAACCGCTGGCAAAAAAGTGAGTGCATCCCTAAGTGAAAATGTCCAAATTGGGCACAAAGACAGCACTGCTTTAACCCTCTTGGGCATGGAGTTCACCGGAGCTTCACAGGTTGCCACTGGAGTCCACTCCTCCATGATGACATCACGGAGCTGGTGGATGTTAGAGACCTTGTGCTCTTCTACCTTCCATTTGAGGACACCCCACAGATGCTCAATAGGGTTTAGGTCTGGAGATATGCTTGAACTGTCCATCACCTTTACCCTCAGCTTCTTTAGCAAGTTAGTGGTCGTCTTGAAGGTGTGTTTGGGGTCATTATCATGTTGGAATACTGCCCTGTGGCCCAGTTTTTCAGGGGAGGGGATCATGCTCTGCTTCAGTATGTGACAGTACATGTTGGCATTCATGGTTCCCTCATTGAACTGTAGCTCCCCAGTATCGGCAGCACTCATGCAGCCCTAGACCATGACACTCCCATCACCATGCTTGACTGTAGGCAAGACACACTTGTCTTTGTACCCCTCACTTGGTTCCTGCCACACACACTTGAAAGCATCTGAACCAAATAAGTTTATCTTGTTCTCATCAGACCACAGGACATGGTTCCAGTAATCCATGTCCTTAGTCTGCTTGTCTTCAGCAAACTGTTTGTGGGCTTTCTTGTGCATCATCTTTAGAAGAGGCTTCCTTCTCGGATGACAGCCATGCAGACCAATTTGATGTAGTGTGCGGTGTATGGTCTGAGCACTGACAGGCTGCCTCCCCCCCACCCCTTCAACCTCTGCAGCAATGCTGACAGCACTCATAAATCTATTTCCCAAAGACAACCTCTGGATATGACGCTGAGCATGCGCACTCAACTTCTTTGGTCGACCATGGGGAGGCCTGTTCTGAGTGGTACCTGTCCTGTTAAACCGCTGTATGGTCTTGGCCACCATGTTGCAGCTCAGTTTCAGGGTCACGGCAATCTTCTTATAGCTTAGACCATCTTTATGTAGAGAAACTATTTTTTTCAGATCCTCAGAGAGTTCTTTGCCATGTGGTGCCATGTTGAACTTCGAGTGACCAGTATGAGAGAGTGAGAGCGATAACACCAAATTTAACACACCTGCTCCCCATTCACACCTGAGACCTTGTAACACTAACGAGTCACATGACACAGGATAAGGAAAATGGCTAATTGGGCCCAATTTGGACATTTTCACTTAGGGGTGTACTCACTTTTGTTGCCAGTGGTTTTGACATTAATGGCTGTGTGTTGAGTTATTTTGAGGGGACAGCAAATTTACACTGTTATACAAGCTGTACACTCACTACTTTACATTGTAGCAAAGAGTCATTTCTTCAGTGTTGTCACATGAAAAGATAGAATAAAATATTTACACAAATGTGAGGGGTGTACTCACTTTTGTGAGATATTGTGTATATATATATATACATATTTATACTGTATATATTTTTTTCTCCCCTTTACATGTTTCTACGTAGTGTATAGCAATCATTAGCAGGCAATTCTACACAAGCAGCAGGATAGAACAGAGATAGCAGAGATCCACTGTTTCAAGCCAGTTGGCTGCCATAAGCACTGGAGCGCTGGAATCAACCAGCATGCACAGGAGAGTAGTGTTGAGCGAACCCTAACGGACTGTAAAGTTCGGGTCCGTACCGAACTTTCGGGTGTCCGTGGCACGGACCCGGACCCGGACATTTCAAAAATCGTTCGGGTTCGGTCCGGGGTTCTGCTATTTTACTCCACGTGTTGAGAAGCTGCAGGGCAGCCAATCAACAAGCGTTTCACTGGTTTGCCCTTAGAAGCCATCACAGCCATGCCTACTAATGGCATGGCTGTGATTGGCCAGTGCATTATGTGACCCAGCCTCTTTATAAGCTGGAGTCACAGTGCTGCAGTCACATGCTCCTTGGGTTAGTGTAGGGAAAGGTAGCTGACTGCGTGAGGGACAGATTTGAGACATTTTAAGACCTGATCCTGCATCCTGAGATAGATTACTTTACTACTGCTGTCTGTGCTGTTGCTCTGAGGACAGATAGCAGAAATTAGAGATTTCAAATACCGCTGCTTTGAGTTGCAGA
>BLSH010559732.1:925608-944948 GCA_018402905.1 Glandirana rugosa
CCTTTTTCTAGTTTTACTTGTTGTCCTGTTTGTAAATTTGGAAATCTGTTGTTGTTGCATAGACTGAGACTTTCTCCCGCTGTACTGTTCAACTGGTGTAATACTTAATCACCGCAAGGGCCTCGACTATTAACGGGGGGCTAGTTTCTGATCCTGAGAGCGAACCTGTGAACGATACTTTTGCTGTGTCAGCCTCCCCTTCTGACTCATCCCCAGATCCTAATCGATCGGCTACTGATTGTGCGATGGGTGATCAGGATTTAGATCAGGGTCCCCACGGCATTTCCAAAAAGAAAAATTTCAGAAAAAGAAAATCAGGAAAACGAGGAGGGGGGGAGGCACAAGAGGAGATCGGGGGGCAATTATCAGCTCCGGGAACGCCACTAATTCATAATGTGGTCAACTTGTCATGTCGCCCTCTTTCAGAGTCAGATACGTTGTTGTTGTCTAAAGGTTTAAATGTTTGTCCTGTTGTTCATTTTGATCTTTTTCCCACGTTGTTAGATGTGAATAAATTTGCACGCTCTCTCACTTTGAGGAAACATTATTATAATGAGGACGACATACAGATGAGTTTTGACAATAATAGTGAAGAGTTAATCAATTCTCAGTCCCCCCCTTTAACATTCATCAAGTTATGTGCCATTAACCACTTCAATACCAGGCACTTAGAACACTTCCTGCCCAGACCAATTTTCAGCTTTCAGTGCTGTTGCAATTCGAATGAGAATTGCGCGGTCGTGCGACGTTGTATCCAAACACATTTTTTTATCATTTTGTTCCCACAAATAGAGCTTTCTTTTGGTGGTATTTGATCACCCCTGCGGTTTTTATTTTTTGCACTATAACAAAAAAAAGACCGAAAATTTTGAAAAAAAAAAAAAAACATTTTTCTTTGTTTCTATCACAAAAGTTTGTATAAAGTACATTTTCTCCTTCACTGACGGACACTGATGTGGCTACACTGATGGGCCCTGATGAGGCTACACTGACAGGCACTGATGAGGCAGTACAAATTGGCACCAATGAGATGGCACTGATAAGGTTGCACTGATGATGGGGCACATATGCAGCACTGATGGGCGGCGCTGACAAGCAACACTGACGGGCACTGATACATGGCACTGATATGCGGCACTGATGGACACTCATAGGCGGCACTGATAAGTGGCACTGGGCACTGATGGGCACTGATAGGTGGCACTTTTAGGTGGCACAGGTGGGCACTATTAGGTGGCACAGGTGGGCACTGATAGGTGGCACAGGTGGGCACTTATAGGTGGCAGTGGTGGGCACTGGTGCAACAAGCACTGTTAGGGATGGCACTGGCAGGCATCATACATGGGCACAGTGCCATCCCTACAGTGCATAATATTGCCCTTACCTGGTGGTCTAGTGGGGGCTCCCTGGTGGTCCTGGACGGCCTCTGTGTGCCTTCCCTTGTGGTCCTGGGCGGCCTCCTTGCGATGTCCGGGGGGGCTCCCTGGTGGTCCTGATCCGACTCCCTGGTGCTCCAGTGGGGGTGATCCTGAGGGTGGCTGCCCTGATAAAAGTTCAGCGCAGCCCCCCCCCCTGTCAGGAGAGCAGCCGATCGGCTCTCCGCTGCTCAGGTCTGCAGACCTGAGCAGAGGAAAAGCCGATAAACGGCTCTTCCTATTTACACTGTGATCAGCCGTGATTGGTCACGGCTGATCACATGGTAAAAGGCTTCGGATCGAAGCCTTTTACCTCGGTCAGTAATGCGGTGGGTCAGACTGACCCACGGCACCACCGATCGCCGCGATGCGCGCCCCCAGGGGCGCGCGATAGCGGATTATCCTGAGGACGTCAATAGACGTCCAGTCAGGATAATGAACCACCCGCCCGGACGTCATTTGTCTATACGCCGGGCAGGAAGTGGTTAATGATCTCAAGGATCTTGAGGGGGAATCGGTTGTTGTTCCAAATTCCCCCCCAGATCCAGGATCGAGCCACATGAATATCCCCTTCAAAATCAGGTCGGATTTTTATCCAATTGAGTCAAGAGGGAAGAACACGGATACGTACCAAAAACTAGTCAAAAGGGATCTTACTAGACTAGCCAGCAATACACGGAGTAGGTCCACCCCTGAGAATTTAACAGAAGGCGAAAAATTGTCTTTGAAAAGTTTAAGTAGTGCCCCTGATATAGTCATCAGGAGTGCGGGTAAAGGGGGAGCCGTAGTTGTAATGAATGCACATGAGTATAAAGAGGAGGCTGTCAGGCAGCTTTCTGACAGCCTAACATACATTAAATTAAGGGGAGACCCTACGACTTCTTTCAAATCACAACTATCTGGTTTACTAGAAACGATAGAAAAAGAACGAGATATGTTTATACCCGAATTTCCTATCACCCCGATTTTTCATCATCTCCCCAAACTGCACAAGGGGCTTACACCTCTAACTGGACGACCAATTGTAGCCGGAATTGGGTCACTCAATGAGAGACTTGGACATTGGATAGACCAGCAGCTTCAACCTTTGGTGATGAAACTCCCAGGCTATCTTAGGCACACCAAGCAGCTGCTTGCTAGATTGGACATTTTTGATTGGAAAGATGGATATATGTAGTACAGCTTTGATGTTTCGAGTCTGTACTCATCTATCCCTCATGCGTTTGGTCTCAAGGCAGCTGCTTTCTTCTTGGAGGAATCGGGACTGCTCTCACCAGTACTAGAAGAGTTCATTCTGATGAGTTTGGATTACCTATTAACACACAATTTTTTTATGTTTGATGGGGACTACTACCTCCAAAGATGCGGGCCTCCATGGGAACCAGGTTCTCCCATTCTCTCGCCAATCTTTTCATGGGTTGGTGGGAGAGATCCCGCATCTTTGGATGTGGTAGCCCACGCAGGAAGGACACCATTATTTATTTTCATTATATTGATGATCTGCTATTCATAGCAGATGATAGTTGTGATCTGGAAAATTGGCTAACGTTTTTGAATGATAACGATCTAAATCTGAAGTTCACTGGAAAAATCGAGTTCAGAATCCATTGAATTTCTGGATGTGTTGTTAACTCATAATAAGGGTAAAGTGGAGAGTAACCTTTATAGGAAGCCCTCCGCAGGCAACACCCTGCTGAGGGCGGACTCTCACCACCCTAAACATGTCATTAGAGGTGTACCTGTGGGCCAGTTCCTTAGGGCCAGGAGAATCTGCAGCAAGGATGCTAATTTCCATCTGGCATCTGAGGATATGGCCCAGAGGTTCAGAGAAAGTGGATATCCGGAGTCGGCAGTTATGCGAGCTCGCTCTATAGCCAATAACACCCCTAGGGAGACACTTCTCTCTGAAAAGGGGAGTCAGAAAAAGAGAAAAAAAACATGTTACATGCTCTGGGTCCACCCTGTGTGGGGCATCCAGACCGCTAGTGTTCTCTACTCCGTTTAGCCTTGAGTTTCATCAGATCGGTGACATTGTTGAAAAATACCTTCCAACTTTATATAATGATCCAGTGTACACAGACATCCTCTCTGGAGGCATACAGATTGTATCCAGAAGGGCTCCCACTGTTGGCAGGCGCCTTTCCCCCAGTTTGTTCACTAGTCAAAGATCCAGTCAGCAGTGGCTACATTTTAAAGGCACATTTAGATGTGGGATGAATGCCTGCAACTACTGTCAATTCATTAAATGAGGTGATCAGGTGGTCTCATCAGCTTTGGGTAAGTCGTTCAGCATTCAGTCTTTTATTAATTGTAATACCAAACTCTTGATATATGTGATCACGTGCACTATATGCAACATACAGCATGTTGGACGGACCACCTGGAGGCTCAAGGACCGCCTTTACGATCACCTCAGGGATATTGATAAAAATCATGCCACTAACATAGCCCGTCATTGGAATCAGCATCACGATAAAGACAGCTCTAGTCTGGTCATCCAGGGTATTAAAAAGATAGTCCCTCTAAAGAGGGGGGGCAACAGATTTGGCATCTTTTGCCGGAGAGAGGTATACTGGATCTACCATTTAGGCACTAGAATGCCGGTCGGTATGAATTTTGAGTGCGATGTTTCCCACTTTTATGATTGATCCGTGATTCGTGTTGCCTCTTTCTGTGCCTTTTCCTGCCCTCCCCCTTCCCTTGGATGTCCTCTCTATATCTGAGGCCTTCTTTACATCTGATATGTTTCATGTTCTGGCATTTTAGGTCTGTTTATTTGAATGACCCTAAGTTTTGCTTTACAACCACTATTCCTTTTCGTTATGTTCCTTTGGATACTCATCTCCCATTAGGACCAAATGTTTTCTCGTTACCTCCCCACCATGAGTTTGAATGATAGTTTTTAATCACACTTCAGGATTTCTGTTGACAGAATCCACCTGAATGTCTATAATCTAGAGTGATATACCAAGGGGTTAATTAATTTTCCCCGTATTTCAGACCATATATAAATTCTGAATAATGCAGTACTTCAAGAGTTTGTTTCGTCACTTGGAATCCCCCCCCTTTTCTCTCCCCCCCCCCCTTTTCTCTTTCCCTTTCCCTTCATTCATTTTTTGAAGTGTGTTACTTTTGACATGATGTTAACATTAATAATTCTTGTGAATCGAGAGTCATAGGATGAGAGGTTTTCTATTCTACCACATTCTACTTAGTACTTTTTCCTATTCAGATGATTTTGAGTCTAACTGAACATTACCTTATATTTTGGTTTTCGAGGAAATAGTTCTTTGATAAACCGTACCTCTTGCTCTCTGACTCTTTTTCACTTTCATTTTTTCTAAGAGTTCTTCTTTTTTCTAAGAGTTCTTTTTAATTCTTGTCATATCCATGTAATTTGAAATGCTTATAAGTCCACATAAGTACAAAAACAAGATTTAACTATATGTGTCTGATTTGCATACTATGATATTCATTTGTTTTGTTAATCACTGCATATATTTGTATTGTGGAAGTATATTTTCCTGTTTTATTAATATATTGTGTAAAAATTTCCTTGTATACCACACATGCTGCTTGAATGCTTGGTCCACTTACCTAATTTGTTTAATTATGGGCCGATGAGTTGCAGCTGGTCCCTTTGGGTGGACTTTTGCCTATATTTAAACAGCAATATGGTATCTCTATTTTCAGCTATGAATAAGCGTCAATTTAGGACGTGAAACGCGTTAGCTGCCTACCTGGGGTCTGCCTTGGTTGTGCCCTGATTGTACCCATGTGGATTTGACTTTTATACAATAAACGGCAATGATTTGGAGTGCGGCTGTCTGAAGATCTTCTTTTCTCCATTTACGCTGTGGCGGAGCCTGCACCCTATGGAAGTGGGTTAGTGGACGGAGGTTAGTCGAGGCTTTGAGCGGGTGTATCTGTATCTTCTTATTAAAATGTCAGTGCTTTTAATTTTTCTAAATAAGAATAGTTTTATGGCAAGTACATTATGGTCTGATTTGTTTTATATTGGGCTATTGTGAAGAAGAGAAAGGAGTAGAGAGCTGAGTTTAGTCCCAGTTGCTGGGTAAAGCGTATTAAACCTTAAAGGGTTAGTTCACCTTTTCAGAAAAAATTTAAAAAGGTGAACTAACACCTTATAACCCCCCCCCCCCCCCCTCGGACCATGCTGTACTTACCTGTGTGGTTGATGAGCTGCCAGTACCCACACTGCTGGGGTAATGGTAAAGTGATTCGGTTAGGTCTCATTTACACTGCTGCTGGTAAACTTACTTTTAGAGGCATTTGGGCGTTTTTTTCAGCTGACCCTGAACTCTCCTCTATGTTATCTTATCAGTACATTTACACAGGGTCATTTAAGGTCGTTTCCAGGCAGTTGAGTTTAAAGGATTTTTTTGGAACGCAAAAAAAAAATGGGTTCAGACACCAGTTCAGAGGCATTTGAAATGCCAAACCGCTTGTAAACGCCGCTAAACGCGCCTAAACGCGGTAACTCGCGTCTAGGACCGTTTCGTTTAGAGGCATTTCCATACAAAAAAAAATCTTTAAAAATGCTCCTAGACGCAAACGCTGCTAAGCGCCGCATGCAAAACGTGTCAAAACGGCCGTTTTAGACATTGGCTTCTAGCTGTCAAAATAAATCGTTCAGGGGAGGTTAACATAGTGTCCCGTGTAAATGGAGCCTTAAAGCGGAGTTCCACCCAAAAATGGAACTTCCGCTTTAAGCACTCCTCACCCCCTTACATGCCACATTTGGCATGTCATTTTTTTCTTGGGGGGGAGGTATCCCCAGGTTTCAGAGGGACTTCCTGTCCCTCTTCCACCTTCCGCCTCGGGGCCGCCACGGCGACTCCTCCTCTGCTCCTATGCGGCCCCTCCCTCCTGGGACACGTCACAGGTCCCAGAAGATTGCCTGGCCCCTAAGAATGCGCAGCGCGACTCGCGCATGCGCAGTGGGTGCCCGGCCGTGAAGCCCGGCCGGGTGCCCACACTAGGAATGGCGAGGCCGTTGGGAAGAGCGGGGAGACGAGCGAGGCTTCGGGAGCAGCCGTCGCTGTACCGGGAGACAGGTTACTGTTTATTAAAAGTCAGCAGCTACACTTTTTGTAGCTGCTGACTTTTAATAAACGAAAAAAATGTGGAACTCCGCTTTAATATTGGTGGCCAGCACAGGGAATGAAACAATTACTAGGAGCACTGGACACATAAAAGTAACAAAAGAGACAAAGTATCAGGAGTAGCAAATGGAAGGATACAATTGGTTTAAAAAAACTGAATATATTGTCAAAACATCAAAGGAATAGGAGCAAAAAGCTGAACTGCCATCTGTGAATATGTAGCTATACATAGAGGAGAACATAGATACCGATGAGGAACTGTCTGTATAACTGTTAAAGTGGTTGTCAAGTCATGACAACCACTTTAAACTACAGGTAAGCCTACAATAAGGCTTACCTGTAGGTCCAGGAAATATCTCCTAAACCTGCACACTGAAGAATCGGCACCCGGGGTAGACCAGGGTGCCGTTTCTTCTTTATTCGTGCCATAAATGACGGCTCCCATGCGCATGCGCGGGAGTGACGTCAGCGCGGCTCCGCCAATCACAGTGCCGGAGCCCGCGCTGTTATTGGACGGAGCCGCAGACCCGGAAGAGTGATGTCGCCGGTCACATCGGTGTGCCGAGACTGCTGCAACAGCTTCGTTCCAAGGTAAGTGTTTCATAATAAGCTAGTATGCACTGCATACTAGCTCATTATGTTTATGCTTTGCAGGTTTTTTTTTTTGTGGGGGTGTGGGGCGGCTTTACAACCACTTTAATAGTGTTAATTTAGATCTCTTAGATTGTAAGCTCTAACGAGCAGGGCCCTCTGATTCCTCCTGTATTGAATTGTATTGTAATTGTACTGTCTGCCCTAATATTGTAAAGCGTTGTGCAAACTGTCGGCGCTATATAAATCCTGTATAATAATAATATTAATAATCTCCTCATTTAGGGCTTATTTACACTTGCTTCAAAACATGGCATTGGACACGCTTTTTTAAAGCACTCTGAATGCCAGTCACAGCTCCTGTCACTAAATAAAATGGTTACTTTACAGTCCTGTTCACTCCTTGTGTTTGCTTCAAAAATGATACCTCATGACGCTTTAGTGGTGCTTCAAAGCATCTTCAAAGCCTCCACAGAAGTCTGAGGCAAAGCTCGCTAACAGCATATGCAGCTTTTCAAAGGCTTTAATTTAGCTTCAGCTATGTATATAGAACAAAGAAGAGTAGTGGAACTTTAAATGAAGCATGTTGCTGCAAAATAATGCATAGCATATATGTATGATATAAAATTTATTTTACAATCACAATTCCATAATTTGTAATACATGATACAGTGTCATGAATCTGCAGTAACATTTCATGTCCTGTCTGTTTGCTTACCTCTCTATTTGTGGTCAGCCTAGAGACCGTGCACCTCTCACCTGTGTGCTAAGTAATCTTCCCTCAGCAGGTCTCCACCCCAGTCTCTAATTAGGAATATTATATTATTTAAGACCATGCACTGCTAGCCTCGTTGCCAATCAATATTGTGTGTTAGGCTTTTAGTGTGTGTGGTTCCTGCTCAGTGCTCTTCGTCTGATTCCGTTACCGACCTTGGCTTGTTTGTGACCTTTCCTGTCCGCTTGTTACCCCGACCTTGGCTTGTTTGTGACTATCTTGTCTGCTGGTTACCCTGATCTTGGCGTGCTCTCCTGTCTGTCCCTGTCTGCTCGTAGCCCTGACCCTTGGCTATCCCACTGACCATTCCTTGTTGTCCTGTACTGCTGCTACCTCTCTATCCACCAGTAGACAGCTGCAAGCGTGAGCTGGGAGATCCTGGGGGGCTGCATCCTGGAGCCAGTTGCAGCCAAGTCCATCCTCACCACTAGAGGCTCTGGTGAACACCTACTGACTCTTAGACTCTGCGCCCCGGGGAAACCTATGCTCTAGCTCCCTGCATATCTTTGTCAGTGCTCCAGTGGTCCTACTTCCATCACCACCCAGAGTTCCATTCGCAGCAGTCAGCTAAGGGTCCACAACCTTAGCGGTGAGCCCCTAACACCAGTGGTGCGCACCTGTCACCTTCCGTTAGGTGACCTGACATGCAGTTTTTGATATCACTCAAGCCTTATAAAAAACTGACATTTAAAAATACAAAAACACATGGTTGAAAGGATAAGTTCATATAATACTCATACACAATCATATATACACAAACAGATATGTATAAGATGTAATTTATGAAGGCTGAAATGTCTTGGCACCCCAAAAACTCCACGCATTTCGTGGATGCTGTCCACTCATCAGGCGTATGGTGCAAGAATTAAAAGTCAGCTCAAATTGTTTAACCCAGATACTTAGGGGAGATGAAAAGGGGGGCCTCAGATTATTGTGTTTGACCCAGGGGTAAGGCCGGAATCCCCCTCCGAGTCAAGGGAACAACGAAGATACAGGCCAGGTTGCCATGGTGCAATCCAAGGGATTGTAAATGTGTGGACCCAAGTGGATGGACTGTGGATTCGATGCCTCTCAAGAGATGGGAACATGTGAACAGCTTCAGCTTCGCTTTGTTTTGGAGGTATTGCAGGTATGAGACATCAACACACACACAGGGCATCTGCCAAGCTTCAACAAAGCTTCAAAAAAGCGCCACCGAAACATCACTAAAGCACCACTGATGCATCACAGAAGCATTAAAAACAAATAAAAAATAACATGTTGAAGCGGTAGGCACTTTAATGTGTGTTGAAGTGGAAGCAAGTGTAACTGAGCTCTTAGACACATGGGAGATAGGGTATTGCGTGTAAAGGTCCAAAAAGTCTCACTCTCACATAATGTTTCTTCACAGGGGTAATGTTTAGATTTGGCCTCAATTACCCAGGCAGACCATCGGTGGAACCATTATGTTTTCTTAGGAAATGTCTAGGTACACTGGGGGACATTTGCTAAAGCTGGAACACTCAGAAACTGGTGCATGGTAGCCAATCAGCTTCTAACTCCAACTTGTTCAATTAAGCTTTGGCAATAAAACCTGAAAGCTGATTGGTTTCTATGCATAGTTACACCGGATTTTGCACTCTCCAGTTTTAGTAAATCAACCCCAATGTATTCTGTACTCCTTTGCTCAATTATTTCATGATGCATAGGTGAACTTTTTTCCTCATGATAAATCTGCATTTTTCTTAACTAAGATAGTGAAAATAAATGCACTGCGTCAAGTTTCTGTAACATTTGTTATAGCATACTCACCCTTAAGCCTAGTATACATGGGCTGAATAGCGGGCGGCTTCGGGCGGTTCAATAGAACACA
The DNA here is from genome assembly GCA_018402905.1 of Glandirana rugosa. NCBI lineage: Eukaryota > Metazoa > Chordata > Amphibia > Anura > Ranidae > Glandirana > Glandirana rugosa. The sequence goes on from BLSH010559732.1 coordinate 935,368, forward strand.
CAGTGATCAGAGCAAAAAATATGCACTGTCACTGTACTAATGGCACTGGCTGGGAAGGGGTTAATATCAGGAGCGACCAAAGGGTTAAATGTGTGCCTACTGCCTAGCCAGTGTTTATGTGTACTTTGTGAGGTGCTTTCACTAGGGGAAGTGATAGATTTTATTTCCTGCTTTGCGGGGAAAGAAAATCGATTACTTCCCTGCTGACAGGACAGAGCTCTGCCTTGTTTTTTTTTTTTAAAGTTCTTTTTATTGTTTTTTCTTTAAATGTTAAAGTAAATGATACAAAACAAAGTCTCTGGGCATTCACTGGCTCAAGGTCAACAATGAAAAAAAAAAAAAAAAACCTTGATCTCCTCTGAAGGAGTGCACAGCAAGGAAAACGATATTCGAAATCAAGGAACCTAACAAAAGCCTCTGCATTGTCCCCAATACCCACAGTGCTGTACATTTCAAACTTTAGTGGATGCATCACATTCATTTCCCAGGTAACCACTAGGATCTCTCAGTCCACCTTTAGTCTGAAGCCATTAAAAGGAAAAACATCCTGTGCATGGGCGTCCGCAGAACTTTTTTCAGGGGGGGCATCATTTTAAGGTCACGCATGCTCTGCCCCTTTTTGACAATGTCATTATCACGGTCAGACATAGTACAGGAGATGGTCAGAGACTGCGGACATAGTACAGGAGACGGTCAGAGACTGCAGACATGGTACAGGAGATGGTCAGAGACTGCAGACATAGTACAGGAATTGGTCAGAGACTGTGGACCTAGCACAAGAGACTGTCAGAAATGGCATACATGGCTCAAGAGGATAAGGACATAGTAGGGAACCCCCGATCCGATTCCTGATTCCAGGGGGGGGGGCAATTGCCCCCCCCTTGCCCCTACCTGCGGGCGCCCATGACCCTGTGGCTACAGAACAATGTGTTATGTAGCCATGGATGGAGAATCCAGCCATAGCTCTCACACCTTGTTGAACATTTGAGAACACCCACGAGACACATAAGTTGTTTTATAAAGGGGTATCGTTACATTTACCAGGACTTTCCAAGATTGTAGAGTGGGGGCCTCCTTAGACTTCCAATTTAACTACTTGCCTACTGGGCACTTTTACCCCCTTCCCATCCAAGTCAACTTTTATCTTTCAACACTGTCATACTATGAATGACAATTGCGCGGTCATGCAACCCATATGACATTTTTATCACACAAATAGAGATTTTTTTTGGTGGTATTTAATCACCACTGGTTTTATATTTTTCGCTAAACAAACTAAAAAAGACCGAAAATTTCGAAAAAAATATATTTTTCATAGTTTGTTATAAAATTTTGCAAACAGGTAATTCTTCTCCTTCACTGATGTGCACTGTAAGACACTGATAGGCTGCATTGATGGGTACTAATGAGGCAGAACTGATGGACACTGATAGGTAGCACTGATGGGCACTGATGAGGCCACACTGATGGGCACTGATAGGTGGCACTGATGGACACTGATGGGGCGGCACTGGTGGGCACTGATGAGACTGCACTGATAGGCAGCACTGATGGGCACTGATAGGTGGCACTGATGGGCTCTGATGAGGCCGCACTGATGGGCACTGATAGGTGGCACTGATGGACACTGATTGGTGGCACTGAAGAGCACTGATAAGTGGCACTCATAGGTGAAACTACTTGGCACTGATAGGTGGCACTGATAGGTGGTACTAATGGACACTGATAGGCACTGGTAGGTGGCACTGATAGTCACCGATCGGCAGCACTGGTGGGCCCTCTTGTGATTGCAATAATAATCAGGACACTGATAATCCTAAGTGCCTGATGGGGGATCAATGCGCCCACCAGCCCTAGCATACATACATCAACACTCAGGGGGATCTTAACAGTGGTGAGCTGCGCGATAAATCTGGTAACCTCGGACCAAAAGATTTTGATGTTCGGGCATGTCCAGAAAATATGATGGAAGTCAGCAGGCTCGGCTGCACATCTCCAGCACTGGGAAGAAGCCCCTGGATATATTATATGCAGTCTGTATGTTGTCAAATAAATCCTGTGCAACACTTTGAATTGCATCAGTTTGTCTCCACAGACCACCAGTTGGGAAAAGGGGTAGTCCCACAAATCCTCCCAATCCTCATTATCAATGTCAAGGGCAACTGTCTGCCACGCAAAGTGAAGATGTTTCATGCCAACTTGCACAGAAGGCTGGAAAGCCCTGTACAACAAAGACAGTGGCTTTGACAAGGAGCCATCTCTAAATATTTTTGTATAACTGAGAATAGTAGGCGTGACAGAGTTGTAAGTATCTGAAAAAGTAAGTGTTGGGCAGACCAATGTGGTGTTTCAGATTGTCAATTTTAGTCAGGTTTCCTTCAGTGCAAATTTGTGCAAGTGTCTAAATGCCCTTGGATGCCCAAACTATCGGATCTGGAATGGAGTGAAATTCCAGGTGAGTTGGATTAAACCAAAGTGGCGTATGGGGTGACTACATAGGGGTTACTGAAGTGCCTGTTGATACAGTGGAATGCCAGGCCTTGAGCAACGCCTCCTTAGATAAAGTGAGTAAAAATGGGGCTTGAGGGCCTCAGTATGAGAGAAGACGTAGGGTTTTGTAGGAGCCTAGGTACGCTACTTCCAGATCTACTGGGAGTTGGTGTCATCTGAAATTACCCAGTTGCGGGCATGTATAAGAAGTGCTGCGAGGAAATACTTCTGTAAATCAGGGCTGGCTAAGCTACCTTGAGTCCAGGGTCTGAACATTGTCTTTTTGCTAAAGTGAGGAGGGCCAGACTTCCAAAAAAAAGAAGAAAATAGCTAGTAAGCGAATAAAGGTCTGTGTTGGTGAAGGAGCACAGGGATCACAATAAGGATTGCTGGCACTTGTAGTTAAATTGTTTGTTACCCCAACAATTCATAATCCTGATATGTGCCTGCTGCACCATGTACTTGTATGAAAAAGTATCCTGTTTGCTTTATATTGCTTCATTTGTGTGAAATCTCTGGCGTCTCTGCCAGTCCCTCTGCTTTCTTATTAAAAACTGACCACATTAAGCAGGAGGGCACACTTGGCCAGTTCTCTAGCTATGCTGGGAACTCACATTTTTTTACAAATAAAGATCTAAAAAGTGTGGCGTGCGTTTGTATTCAGCCCCCTTTACTCTGATACCCCTAACTAAAATCTAGTGGAACCAATTGCCTTTTGAAGTCACCTAATTTGTAAATAGAGTCCTCCTGTGTGTAATTTAATCTCAGTATAATTAGAGCTGTTCTGTGAAGTTTGTTAGAGAACCTTAGTGAACAAACAGCATCATGAAGACCAAGGAACACACCAGACAGAGCTCTGTTAAATCCATCATCTGAAAATGGAAAGAATATGGCACAACTGCAAACCTACCAAGACATGGCCGTCCACCTAAACTGACAGGCCGGGCAAGGAGAGCATTAATCAGAGAAGCAGCCAAGAGGCCCATGGTAACTCTGGAGGAGCTGCAGAGATCCACAGCTCAGGTGGGAGAATCTGTCCACAGGACAACTATTAGTTGTGCACTACACAAATCTGGCCTTTATAAGAGGGGCAAGAAGAAAGCCATTATAGAAAGAAAGACATAAGAAGTCCAGTATGCAGTTTCCGAGAAGCCATGTGGAGGACACAGCAAACATCTGGAAGAAGGTGCTCTGGTCAGATGAGACCAAAATTGAACTTTTTGGCATAAAAGCAAAACACTATGGGGTTGATTTACTAAAACTGAGTGCAAAATCTAGTGCAACTCTGTATAGAAACCAATTGGCTTCTAGGTTTTATTGTCAAAGCTAATTGAACAAGCTGAAGTTAGAAGCTGATTGGCTATCATGCACAGCTGCACAATATTTTGCACTGTCCAGTCTTAGTAAATCAACTCCTATGTGTGGCGGAAAACAAACTCTGCACATCATCCTGAACACACCATCCCCACCGTGAAACATGGTGGTGGCAGCATCATGTTGTGGGAATTCTTTTCTTCAGCAGGGACAGGGAAGCTGGTCAGAGTTTATGGGAAGATGGATGGAGCCAAACACAGGGCAATCTTAGAAGAAAACCTGTTAGACCCCATGCACACTATTAGATTTTCTGCAGATTTTTTCCTTCAGATTTACCAAAACCATGTAGTACAAGGGCCTGCCTGATAGCATACAAATTGAAACTCTTAAGGTTTGACCTCATATTATATGGTTTTGGTAAGTCTGGTAAAAATCTGCAGAAAATCTAATAGTGTGTATAGGGTCTTAGAGTCTGCAGACGACTTGAGACTGGGGCGGACGTTCGCCTTCCAGCAGGACAACGACCCTAAACATACAGCCAGAGCTACAATGGAATGGTTTGGATCAAAGCATATTTATGTGTTAGATTGGCCCAAAGTCCAGACCTAAATCCAATTGAGAATCTGTGGCAGAACTTGAAAATTGCAGACGCTCTCCATCCAATCTGACAGAGCTTGAGCTGTTTTGCAAAGAAGAATGGGAAAACATTTTCCTCTCTAGATGTGCAAAGCTGGTAGAGACTTCCCCAAAAAGACTTGCAGCTGTGATTGCAGTGAAAGGCGGTTCTACAAAGTATTGACTCGGGGAGCTGAATACAAATGCACCCCACACTTTTCACAGATTTATTTGTAAAAAAAATGTTGAAAACCATTTATCATTTTCCCTCCACTTCACAATTATGGGCCACTTTGTGTCGGTCTATCACATAAAATCCCAATAAAAGACATTTACCTTTTTGGTTGTAACATGAAAAAATTTGGAAAATTTCAAGGGGTATGAATACTTTTTCAAGTAGTTGTATATTGTTTTTTTATATATCAATACACAACCGTTTTGCCTTTCATTTCTATTTTAAACTGAATGGATTGTTTTACAAGGGGACCATTTACAATCACTTTAACCTATGACAAGACTGTGATTTTAGTGGACTTTTGCACTTTTTTTGCAGGCACATGTATCACTGTTATCAATACCAATATGTATGTATTGTGTTTATGATACTGTATATTTAGTATATCTTTAGAGTTGAGATATTATTTAAAGGGACAACGCATCTATAGGTTTGTATGGGTACCCCTTACTCATTCACATGGGGGGATAGTCTGTATCTGGGGGCCCCCTTATTATTAAAGGGGACTTCCAGATACTGATAAGTAGGGGCATCACCAGGGTGTGGCTATCAAGGCTACAGCTCCGGATGTAATCTCCATAGCCCCGATTGTCGGGGTCCCTAACATAAGGGCCTGAGCTAGAGAAGCGAGTGAGCAGAGTAGGCGAGCAGAGATGACATCATTTCTCTCTGCCCGCCCTGCATCACCGCTCTTCCGCCCTCAAAGCCGAACCTGGCTGCTGCAATGTAGGAGGTGTGGTGGGGAGCAGAGAGATGACATAATTTGTCACTGCCCCCCACATCACCTCTCTCCTGTAATGTAAGGAGGGACACTCCATTGGGGGCACCTGTAATGTAAGGAGGGACACTCTGTTGGGGGCACCTGTAATGTAAGGTGGGACTCCGCTGGGAACACCTGTGATGTAAGGACGCACTCCGCTGGGGGCACCTGTGATGTAAGGAGGCACTCTGCTGGGGGGCACCTGTAATGTAAGGTGGGACTCCACTGGGGACACCTGTGATGTAAGGAGGCACTCCGCTGGGGGGCACCTGTGATGTAAGGAGGCACTCCGTTGGGGGCACCTGTTATGTAAGGAGGCACTCCGCTGGGGGCACCTGTGATGTAAGGAGGCACTCCACTGGGGGCACCTGTGACGTAAAGAGGCACTCTGCTGGGGGGCACCTGTGATGTAAGGAGGGACTCCGCTGGGGGCACCTGTGATGTAAGGAGGGACAGAAATGCCACAGTTTAAATTGCTGGCAAATAAAATCTAATTGAAAAAATAAAAACAGCACACAGACCTCCAGGCTACTTTCACACTGGAGCGGTACCCGCGGTCGCGGTAAAACCCCGCTAGTTTTAGCGGAGTTTTACCAGCGATAGGGCTCCGCTATGCGGGCGGGAGTGCCGCATTTTTAACCCCCCACAAGGGGTTAAAAAGGGGTTGCAGCCGCTTCGGCAGCGCTTGCTATGCATTTCAATGGCAGGGGCGGTAGAGGAGCGGTATATTACCGCTCCCCTCACCGCCCCAAAGATGCCACTTGCAGGACTTTTTGTAACGTCCTGCAAGCGCACCGCCCTCTCAGGGCTTTCACATTGGGGTGGATTGGGGGGGACTTTTGAGGCGCTTTACAGGCGCTATTTTTAGCTAAATAGCATCTGTAAAACGCTCCAGTGTGAAACCAGCCTTAGACTCGGTTCACACAGGGCCGATCCGACTTTAGGCACGACTTTATAGGCCACTTTGGGCGATTTACAACGTGACCTGAAGCGACCTCCATGCCAGGCGACTTTGCCTGAGCCAATGCCATGGTTTTTCCCTAAAAATTATTTTATTTGTCCTGTAAAGTCGCTTCAGTATAGATGGGGATCTGACTTCCATTGAATTCTATGGGCACAAGTCGGATAGAAGTCACCTTGAAATAGTACAGGAACCTTTTTGAAGTCGGAGCAACTTCAATAGTGTACATTAAGACCGCTCTCATTCATTTCAATGGGACTTCTTCTGTCAAGCGACTTTGGGCGACTTGTGGTGACCTAGAGAGACACAAGTCGCTGTAGTGTGAACCGGCTCTTGGGGGCCTGCTTAGTATTTTGGGGGACCTTTGGGTCTTGGTGGCATTTTTTCTTAAAAAAAAAAAAAGAATCCGGGAGGATGATGTCATTTGCTAGCAATTTACAACTCTTTTTTTCTTTGTAGATGTCAGTGCTTTAAGAAAATCACAGCTCCTGGCCACATGGCATTTTGTATTTTTTTTTTTTTTCTTTTGCATTGGTACACCAGGGCACTGCTTTTATAAATAGGTATGTAATGCTATGAGTACATACTGTAGTACTTGTTGCTATCTAAGACTCGGTTCACACAGGGGCGATCCGACTTCAGGCACAACTTCATAGGCAACTTCAGGGCGACTTAAAATGTGACCTGAAGCGACCTCCATGCCAGGCGACTTTGCCTGAGCCAATCAGAGAAGGAAGGGAGGGATTTGACTTGGTTTTTCACTGAGTAAATGCTTTTATTCTTCCTGTAAAGTCACTTCAATATAGATGGGGTTACGACTTGGAGGCGACTTCCATTGACTTCTATAGGCGACTTCCATTGAATTATAAGTCGGATAGAAGTCGGCTTGAAGTAGTACAGGAACCTTTTTTTGAAGTCAGAGCGACTTCAGTAGTGTACATTAAGAACAAGCCCATTCACTTCAATAGGATTTCTTTTGTCAAGCGACTGAGGGCAACTTGGAGCGACACAAGTCGCCTCCCAAGTCTCTGTAGTTTGACCGGCTCTTAGAGTATTTTTACTCTTCTTTTAATTTCGTCTGAAAGGAGTGTTGGGGGAAAAAAAGAGAAGTCTAAATATGTGAACGTCTTATCATGCCAACCGTGGAAATTCTTGCAATATAAGTTCCTCTTTGGATATCTTATAATCAGCAAATCTTTTTTTTTAATTTAGACAGCTTCCACAATGTTCCGTGTACTGGTCCTGCTCATGCTGCGTCTATGGGGTATGTAGTATATATACAGTCTGTAGTATTATTATATACAGTGTACTGGTCCCGCTCATGCTGGGTCTATGGGGTATGTAGTATATATCCAGTCTGTAGTATTATTATATACATTGTTCTGGTCCCGCTCATGCTGGGTCTATGGGGTATGTAGTATATATACAGTCTGTAGTATTATTATATACAGTGTACTGGTCCTGCTCATGCTGGGTCTATGGGATATGTAGTATATATACAGTCTGTAGTATTATTATATACAGTGTACTGGTCCCACTCATGCTGCGTCTATGGGATATGTAGTATATATCCAGTCTGTAGTATTATTATATACATTGTTCTGGTCCCGCTCATGCTGGGTCTATGGGGTATGTAGTATATATACAGTCTGTAGTATTATTATATACAGTGTACAGGTCCCGCTCATGCTGTGTCTATGGGATATGTAGTATATATCCAGTCTGTAGTATTATTATATACATTGTTCTGGTCCCGCTCATGCTGGGTCTATGGGGTATGTAGTATATATACAGTCTGTAGTATTATTATATACAGTGTACTGGTCCCGCTCATGCTGTGTCTATGGGGTATGTAGTATATATACAGTCTGTAGTATTATTATATACAGTGTACTGGTCCCACTCATGCTGTGTCTATGGGATATGTAGTATATATCCAGTCTGTAGTATTATTATATACATTGTTCTGGTCCCGCTCATGCTGGGTCTATGGGGTATGTAGTCTATATACAGTCTGTAGTATTATTATATACAGTGTACTGGTCCCGCTCATGCTGTGTCTATGGGGTATGTAGTATATATACAGTCTGTAGTATTATTATATACAGTGTACTGGTCCCGCTCATGCTGTGTCTATGGGGTATGTAGTCTATATACAGTCTGTAGTATTATTATATACAGTGTACTGGTCCCACCCATGCTGCGTCTATGGGGTATGTAGTATATATACAGTCTGTAGTATTATTATTATATAAATTGTACTGGTCCCGCTCATGCTGCGTCTATGGGGTATGTAGTATATATACAGTCGGTAGTATTATTATATACAGTGTACTGGTCCCGCTCATGCTGTGTCTATGGGGTATGTAGTATATATACAGTCTGTAGTATTATTATATACAGTGTACTGGTCCCGCTCATGCTGTGTCTATGGGGTATATAGTATATATACAGTCTGTAGTATTATTATATACAGTGTACTGGTCCCGCTCATGCTGTGTCTATGGGGTATGTAGTATATATAGTCTGTAGTATTATTATATACAGTGTACTGGTCCCGCTCATGCTGTGTCTATGGGGTATGTAGTATATATAGTCTGTAGTATTATTATATACAGTGTACTGGTCCCGCTCATGCTGGGTCTATGGGGTATGTAGTATATATACAGTCTGTAGTATTATTATATACAGTGTACTGGTCCCGCTCATGCTGTGTCTATGGGGTATGTAGTATATATACAGTCTGTAGTATTATTATATACAGTGTACTGGTCCCGCTCATGCTGTGTCTATGGGGTATGTTCTAAAAAGTGCCGGTGCAATGTGTGCTATGAGTTTCCTTTGGTCTAAAACCGTTCAATTATACAGTCCATTTAAAATCTTGTATGCAAATATGTATGCACTATAAGGAGCACCTGTGAGCACTATAATAAGCACTTTGAAAAAACAGCAACTGTAAAGCATGTTATTAATGTCATAGTGGCTTGCAATTGAGCATTAAGTTTACATATGGGCTACAGCAGCAACAACAGAGATTAAGAAGCTGGCAAAAACTGTGATTTACAGTGATTTATTTTAACATTATTTGCTATTATTATTATCATTATTGTTATCATTACTTTATTTTATCATCAATACTCTAACACACTTGTGCACATGGGCTACAGCAGCAATAATACAAATTGTAATAGAAGAAGGAGAAATTA
>BLSH010559732.1:945451-961101 GCA_018402905.1 Glandirana rugosa
CGAAAGGTTCGTCAGATAAAGCACCTCGGACAGTGTGGCTCGGGTCACAGTCAACCAATAGGTAATGGATCTACTAAAAAGATGAATAGTTCGCTGGTCTGTATGGTGGCCATTGGAGCTATCCAACTCTCACCACAAGTTGATGTTACAAGGGTATCGGCTTGTGTTTCACCTTTTGGGCCGTGTTCGGTAGTGGAAGAATTCACAGTGAAACTTGTTCGGTCGGACGGAAGGCTGATCACAACTCGCATGGGCCTGACATTGCAAGCCCAGGCATGGCTTGAAAGCCCACAGGCACCGTGCCTGGGCCTGGGACCGAACCCGAACGATTTTTGAAATGTCCGGGTCCGGGTCCGTGCCACGGACACCCGAAAGTTCGGTACGGACCCGAACGTTACAGTCCGGGTACGCTCAACACTAGTCGGAAGGCAGGCTGGCTTGTTCAAAGTGACACTTAAGAAGGTGATGGCTTGTGCCGGGTTTTCCACTTTGTGTTCGGCTATGGGAACATTGTAGTTGAACACCACTCTCAACCTATCGAGGTTACCGGTGGTATGTCTGGTCGCTTGATAAGTAGAAAAATCATCTAGGTAATGGATAACCAACTGACACTGGGCTCGGTGTGACAGGCTCCACGAAATAGACTGCTTGGAAAGCTACGTCGTCTGATGTATATTTCAAGGAAAATTCCTTGGAAGGAATCATGGAATTCAAGCTTGGAATGTGCGAAGAATGAGGTGCAGAAAAATTGCGCACTAACCGAAATTTATTGGAGAACTTGCCCTTGACAAGCCCAAAAGCGCTGAGTCTCCAGGGTTTTGAAGGTTACTGGGGGAAAGGGCAGATCACAGATCCTTTGTCTAGTTTGGCCTGTAGCAGGGTATAAATGGCCTGTTCGTCGAGAGTTGCTGACTGGAGGTTTTTTGCACTTGTGAGTGGAGAGAGGTAGAGTGATGAAGCCGGTGTGGAATCCTGAGGTGGCGGGGGGGGTTGAAGGGGTGACTTGTGGCCACATTTGTGCCCCCGTTTGCAGTGTGGCCAATTGGCTGGCAGACAGCACAGAGCGGGGAGCGTAGGCCAGCGATGTGGCGAAAAGAGTTCCGTGTCGGTGACACACAAGTCAGTCTTGAGACAAAACAAGAGGGTATGTGTCAAAAGGGGGTGTGGAAGAGGGGAAAAGGACCGAGTGGGATACAGAAATTCAAGAATGAGGAAAGAAGTACAGGAACAAAATGACAGGCATAGATAGAGTGTCACGTACCTGACGGTGGAGTCTGTCTTGTGCAGGGAACAACCGCTCTTGCGCACCCGATTCAAGGGCCCCTGGTAGTGGGGACAGAGGCCCAAGAGTGCGGGATGGCACGAGGGCTGGAGGGTCACCGATGATGTAGCGATGCTCCAGGAGGCGTGCAGGTAGAAGGCTGGTCGTTCAGGCTGGGTCGGCAACAGGCAGGCAGGAAGGTACAAAGGATCAGGCAAAAGAGTAGTCAGAGTCCAAGCAAGGTTCGTTTAACGGGCGGGCAGCAGAGGTACAAGGGAGCAGACAATCGGATGGTCGTGGATAGCCGGGGTCGGTGCAGGTAGCAGAACAGCAGGTCAGGACAAGCCGGGTCAACAGGAGGCAGAGGCAACACAGGAACAGGTATCAGAGGCTGAGGCTTACAGGTCGGGAACACTGTAGAACGAGCAGCACTTGTCTCCAGAGTCTACAGGTTTAAATAGGCCCCTTTGGCGCCATTTCCGACGCGGGCGCGCACAGGCGCGCGAGCGGGAGCGCGTGAACGCGCACAAATGTGTGCACCACCGTGAAAATGCCAGGACTGGGCAGGAATTTGTTCCTTTTCCTAACATAGAGCAAACGGTGTTCTACGGTCATAGAACTCTGTATAGTGGAAATATATAAAAATCAAGAAAGTGCGTGGCACCCGAGGTGAGCCAGGAGGTGACTGGCCAGGTAATCAATAGCTCGGGTGTCTGTCTGTGCTGGGCACAAACGTGTGGACTAGAGCCCCAGGGCGTACTGGGACAAGCAGCTGGAGTCTGGTACAGCCTATGTAGGAATGTTTCGGTCCGTAGATTTATGACGCATGCTCGGTCTGCTTAACTCTTGCACTGCCAGAAAGTTGATGTTCAGCGACCTTGTCTGTGAGGTGGAGAGTCGTCTCCGAAAAGAGAGTGTAATGCATAGACATATGTGACAGTAACTAACGCCCAACCTTAGTATGCCGAATGGTGTATGTAACATCGAAGATTTAGTGACAGAGTGCTGCAGAATAATGTGACAGAAAAGACCCGTGAACTACACCTGACTAACTCTCTATCATTAAGGACCTGGTATGGATCGAACCTGTAGCAGGGGTGACATGAGTGAAAAAAGTATATCTCTTTTATTTCCCTACATGGCTGTCCCACCCTTGTTATGCGGGTGGCCCTGATGAAGAAGCGATCCCTACGTTGGGAGTATTTTTTTGGTTTTTTTGGGGGGGAAAACGTCCAGCCTTATGCAGGATGTGACCTGAACTCGACTGACCTAAGGAGAAATGAGAGAAAACGATGAGTGGCCCGCAATGTTCATGCCACTGGAGACGAGTGGCCGATTAAGTGCCACTAAAATGGTGTGGGACTGATTGTGTGCCCCTGAGAATGTGCTTTTAATGGGGTGGTGTTTGTCCTTGCTTAAAAGAATACGAGGGATTGGTGATGAAGCGTGCTCGCATCGGTTGCGAGGAGTTTACGTTGATGCGTGCCCGCAGCAATTGTCAGGAATTTATGTAAATACATGCTTGCAGCGATTGTAAGGAGTTTGACAGTGAGTGTCCACAGTGATTGCGAGGGGTTTGCGATGATGCATGCTCGCAGTGATTGCAAGGATTTACAAAAATACGTGTTTGCAGCGATTGCAAGAAGTTCATGTTTGAAATGCATGCTTGCAGCATTGCGGGGAGTGTCAAAAAGCGTGCTGGCAGCGATTTGCAAGGCGCTTAGTCAAGCATACTTTCAGCATTTGCAAGAAGTTTGTGTTTGTACATGTTGACAGAGATCGCAAGGGGTTTGTGTAGTTGCATGATGGCAGCGTTTGCTAGGGGCTTAAATGACAACACGTGCTTGCAGTGATCGCAAGGTGTAGTGCAATCGAAGGCGTGCTTGCAGTGATTGCAAGAGCCTGTACTGATAAATTGCAGCGAAGGAAAAGACACGAACCGATACAAAACGGTAGTGGGCTTTAGCAAAATGTGGGCCGACTTAAATTGCATGTGAACTGGATTTGCTTTGATGCAAATCCAAGGTTGAAAATAACATGAGCTGATGCTAATCGATAGATAATTTGACGATAATTAGCGGTATGACACAAACCGATTTGAATCGGCAGAACACTAACATAATTAATGCGACTCGGCAGTGGGAACTCACACGAGCCGATGCGAAACGGTAGTCGGCATTAGCAAAATGTGGGTCGACTTAAATTACATGTGAACTGATTTGCTTCGATGCAAATCCGTGGTAGGAAACAACATGAGCCGATGCTAATCGATAGATAAATTGACGATAATTAGCGGCATGACACAAACCGATTCGAATCGGCAGAACACTAACATAATTAATGCGACTCGGCAGTGGGAACTGACACGAGCCAATGCGACTCGGTAGCGGGGACTGACATTAACCCATGCGACTCGGTAATGGGAACTCACATGAACCCATGCGACTCGGTAGTGGAATGACAGGAAGCAACACGAGTAATGGGAAATGACATGAATCGGTAGTAGGAAGTGGCGTGAACCGACGCGAATGGGTAGTAGAAAAGAACACGAAGCGCTGTGAATCAGTAGTGGAATAACATGAACTGACATGCGTCAGCAATAGGAACTGACATGAAGAGATGCGAATTGGTAGTAAGAAATTACGTGAATCGTTGCGATTTGGTAGTAAGGAATGACATGAATCGATGCGATTTGGTAGTAAAAACGGTATGAACTGATGCGAGTCGGTAGGAAGGGTAACTGACTGGGAAGATAGCATGGACCGGGTTAACAACATGACCGGTATGAATCGGTAACTAGGTACATATTGGACTGTGGGAAGTATCTGACATGGATTGTTTGTGGGGTAGGACATGCACTGATGCAACAATCGGTAGTCAGGAAAATGACATGAACAGAGTAATGACATGAACCGATTGAAATCGGTTGAAAGGAAGGCCTGCACCGATACCAATCGGTAGATAGGGTAATAAACAAAGAGAGTAAGTGTGGCATGGATCAATGCGAATTGGTGTGTGTGATGCATCCGATACGAACTGTTGACTAGGCTCGAATCAGATTGTGGTGAGTATGCAATGGATTCGGCACAAATCGATTGTGAGGTGAATCGCATGATCGATACGAATTGGTTGCATCATGCATGAAACAAATCTGATACGAATTTGGTTGTGGAGTGTACAATGGCTTCAACTGAACACCAACCACCCAACCCCCAAGGCTAATTGAGTGCAGCCCAGGCCCAGGTGGGTCCAACTACCACCTCAATCAGCCACAGAAGCTGTGCAAACAATACATGCTAATCTCCCAATGAATGCGATGGCAACCCCCATAGACAGTTAATGCTGTGAGCAACAAAGCCTGCATCGAATGATATTGGATAACGGCCGACAGTGGCTCGAGGCTCTGAGAATGAATCATAAAATAGGCAGAGGGAACCTTCAAATCTACTATGCCTGTGCCGTATGATGTCGGGACACGACCCACAATAACTTAGAGGCAGCTAAGTACAAAAGGGGATGCAGGATAGGAAACATAATGAATTGTAACATAGCGAATGAAATGAAAAGGTTTGAATCCTACCTGCAACAGCTAGCGAGAACCGCCGCCGAAGACCACAAACTGAGAAGCTGCAACACACTGGTAATCGAACGCACAGACTCACAAACATGAAGTGAGCTGGGGAGAGCCGGCCCAGTAACATTGCTATCGTGCACTGGAACCAACAAAGAGCATGGAGAGTGAGGGTGCTTAAATACCCTATGGGCTCCTTCCATAAATTCAGGACAGCCCACTGGCCTTCCTACATATATATAGGCTGGCAGCACCCACCTTCATGTCATACACAGTGCCCTGCTTTAGGTAAAGCAAGCACTGATACAATAATACAACATGCAAATTTAAAGAGGAGCTCCAGGCTCCCCCCAAAACATTAAAAGTCAGCAGCTACAGTTACTGTAGCTGCTGACTTTTAATTAAAGGACAATCTCCTGTCCAGGGATCCAACAATGTCTTTACCCGAACCAATTCTTCAATCAGCTTCAGGTGTTGTCACCGGCATAGCAAGTAAGGGAAAACAAGCCTTGTGGCTTCACAGCTGGTTTCCTACTGCGCATGTGCGAGCCATCCCGCGGCTTGTGAATGGTTCCATAGTCTTCTGGGACCTGGGACGTGTTTCAGAAGACTGTGGGGGAAGGAGGGAGGGGCGAACTTGTAGCTCAGATCACCGTGGCTATCTGCGCTGGGAATTAGAGCAGAAACTGCAAGCAATGCCTTCTCCGTATCAATGCCTGACCTCACAAATGTGCTTCTGGAAGAATGGCCAAACATTCCCATAGACACTCCTAAACCTTGTGGACAGACTTCCCAGAAGAGTTGAAGCTGTTATAGCTGCAGAGGGTGGGCCAACTCAATATTGAACCCTACAGACTAAGACTGGGATGCCATTCAGGGCCATCTTTAAGGCAGGGCAAAAGGGGCAGCTGCCCTGGGCCCTGTCATTGTTGTGGGGCCCAAAACAGCTGCCTCATACTTGCCAACTATCCTGGTTTAAATTCCCTTGTCCCTTGAAGTTTTAGACCTGTGCTGTGTCCCGATATCTAAGTGCTGCTACTAAAGCTGCCCAACTCTGCCCTATTGTTGTGTACAGATGACTCACCTGCAGACCCTGTGTTTACATGTAAATAACCGGCATTGATATGTAAATAGCAGCAGCATTCATATGTAAATAGTGGCGGCCAGCTGCACTAATATGTAAACAAAGGTGGCATTCATATGTATATCATTCCCCCCTGAGGTCATATCCACCATCACTTATACTGGATGCTGCCCACTGGGGAGACAAAGGCATGCTTGAAAGTCCACAGCACATGTCAGCAGATGCATGGTGGTGTCATTGATAATTGATGGCACTGCTGTGTATCTGCTAAAGGGCAGCACATTTCTGTGGTGTCAGGAAAGCTACTTTGTGCTCCCCAGTCCATGGTGTGCAGCCAGTGAGGAGATGATGTGCTGTAACCTCTAGCAACAAATCTGTGGGCAGTAATGATGTGCAGTAACCTTTAGCAACCAATGAGTGAGCAGTATTGATGTACAGTAATCTCTAGCAACCAAACAAGCAGAAAGCATGTGCTGTAACGTCTAGCAACTAATCAGTGAGCAGTAATGTGTGCTGTAACCTCTAGCAACCAGACAGTAAGCGGCAGTGATATGCTGTGGCCTCTGGCAACCAATCAAAATCACTGCTGATCTGATTCAGTAAATTGATTTTGAGTCTAGTTGCTATTTATTGTATGTCTCAGAGCAGGTAGAGTGTGAAATTGCATGGGGGGGGGGCAAAAAAATATTTCCCCAGGGTCCCAAAAAAAAAAATTTGTCCAGGGTCCAATCAATATTAAAGACAGCCCTGATGCCATTATAGTTCATGTGCATGTAAAAGCAGGTGTCCCAATACTTTTGGTAATATAGTAGATATGATGTAGCCCTCATAATGCAAAGTTTGGAAACCCTCAAATAGACACAGATATTTTAAAGCAAATGTCCACCTTTGAAAATATGAGCTCTTCTCCTTTTTCTTACCTAAGTGATAATCCCAATGTGTTCCTTTCATAGACAGACCCTATGAAACTTCTGGACAATACTGCGTTGATCAGCCTACAAAAAGGGAATCCTCAGTTGGAGGAGCAATAACAATCCCCTGCCAGTTTGCATTTCCACTAAAGGAGAAAACAATCAAGTCTGTAAATATTGCAGTGAGAGCGTCAGCCGATCGAAATTATTGTGGAAATGAAGAAAATGAAATTTACAACACAGAAACCTCAATAATATCCCCCAGCTATCAGAGAAGAATAAATGTGCATCTGGATCAAAACCACAAAAATGCAACCTTAACTATAAATAATTTAACAGCTTCTGATGCTAAAAATTATTGTTTGCGTATTAAACTCGAATTTGAAGGAACGGTACAGACAGAGCAATGGCAGTGTCCATGGGGCACTCGAGTTTTGGTGAAAGGTAAGACAAGAACAAGCTTTGTAATGACTAATGGAAGTTTCCTCCTGGTTTTTCTTTTCAATAACTTGATATTAGCTTACCATACACAACAAAGCGTCAATTACATGGTACATTGGGGAGACATTGGTTACAAGTATTAAAATGATGTGACAAGGCAATTGTGTCATTAGATAATTTTACAGAGTACATAAAATAGTAGTAGTAAGTGGAACCAAGAATTGTTGGTGAATAATATTCAGAAGTCCCAGAGCATAACATGGATATCCCAATGACCTAACGTTCTGTAAGCTGTCAAATCTAAGGGGTCTCACAATTACCTCCTTGTAAGCTCACATCCATCTAGATTTTCAAGACACACTACAAACCAATTATGCCCCTTTCACACGGGCTTGTCCATTTTATGGACTCCGCTTGCTCAATGGGGGATCGATCTGCTAATCCCCGCTGGGCAGGCAGATGAAAGGTCCGTGTCTGCTCACTGTGCTGAGACAAACCTGTCAGAGTCCTGCTCTCCAATATGGGGAAATCGGATGGAAAAAGACTGCTTGGACGTTTTCATTCGATCCCATCCGATCTGCCAGACGGATGGAGAATATCACCTTTATCCGAGAGGATCGGATAGCAGCAGGTGTCACCGCTGACATCCGCCACTCCCTAGGGTTGAATGAAGCGTCTGATCAGGTCCGCCTAAAAACGGACAGGTGGACCTGATCAAAAAGCCCATGTAAAAGGGGCCTAAAGAAGGTTATTGCTCAGAAATTTTAGCCCAAATTAGGCATAACCACTTCCACACTGCGCAGTGCGCACAGTATATTTATTGCGTCAGTGTGGACGTGACCCGCGAATCGCCGTAAATAGACAGCGATTTGCAGAGTGGCAGCTAGGGGGCACATGCGCACTGTACTCCGGAGGAGTGTGCCCGCAGCTCGGGCGGACCCGATGTCCATCGGCAAGCCGCGATGAGCTGCCACAGCAAAAGAACGGGGAACCGCCGATGTAAACACGGCGGTTCCCCGCTCTGTCAGTGGGTACATTAGAGATCTACTGATCCCTGTCACTGGGATAAGTTAGATCTCTTATGCCCATAACAGCCTAGCCCCCCCACAGTTAGAACACGCCTAGGGAACACAGTTAACCCCTAGATCTCCCCCTGCAGGTTAACCCCCACCACTGACATTTATACAGCAATCAGTAGACATTTAAATTTCTAATCGCTGTATAAATGTCATTGGTCCCAAAAAAGTGGTCCGACATGTCCGCTGCAATATCACAGTCCCAATAAAAATTGCAGATCGCTACCATTAGTAGTAAAAAAAAAATAGTAAAAACGCCAGAAATGAATTCTCATGGTTTGTAAACGTGGCAACTTTTGCGCAAACCAATCAATAAACGCTGATTGAGATTTTTTTTTACCAAAAACATGAGGAAGAATATAAATCGGCCAAAACCGAAGAAAAAAACTTTTTTTTATATATTTTTTTTTTTTGGATTTGTATTTTAGCAAAAAGTAATAAAAACTGTTTTTTTTTTGCAAAATTCTCGCTTTTTGTGTTTATAGCGGCGATCAGAAATGACGCAGCGGTGATCAAATACCACCAAAAGAAAGCTCTGTTTGTGGGAAAAAGAGGACGCAAATTTAGTTTGGGTACAACGTCGCACGACCGCGCAATTGTCAGTTAAAGCGACGCAGTGCAGAATTGCAAAAAGTGCTCTGGTCCTAAAGGGGGAAATCCTTCCAGGGCTGAAGTGGTTAAACAACGTGAAAAAAAGAATATACCCAATTAAGAGAGAAAGAGAAAAAGGAAAGAGGAATTGGCATAGAGGAAAAGGTGGACTTTGTTTTGTCTTTCACCAGGTGTCGAAGCACTATAGATTGAAAACATTTAGGGTGGTTATGTTGCATCAAGGCTGTCCAGATCTTCCAGAACATCATCATTAGTGATGATTAACTACTTGCCGACCGCTTGCCGCAGCGTGACGGCAGCATGGTGGCTCGTTATCGCGAACCGGCGTCACCTGACGGCGGCCGCAATAACTAGCATTGTGAGCGCGCATTCACTGGGTCCGGGGGGGCCAGGGAGCGGGTAGGGCGGACTCGATCACTGCCGGCTACCCGTGATGCCCCCCCGCAGTGAAAGAATGGAGGTCCATGTATGTAAACACGGATCTCCGTTCTGACAGAGGGGGAACACAATTAACTCAGGGAACACAGTTAACAAAGTTAGAGCGCCCCTCCAGGTTAACCCCTTCCATGCCAATGGCATTTACACAGTAATCAGGGCATTTTTATAGCACTGATCGCTGTATAAATGCCAATCATTCCAAAAAAGTGTCAAAATGGTCCGACATGTCCGCCGCAATATCGCAGTACTGCTAAAAATCGCAGATCGCCGCCATTACTAGTAAGATATTGAAAAAAAAATAAAATCCTCAGAAATTAATTCTCATCATTTGTAAACGTGGCAACTTTTGTGCAAACCAATCAATAAATGCCGATTGCAATTTTTTTAACCAAAAATATGAGGAAGAATATAAATCGGGCAAAACCAATGAAAAAAAAAATTTTTTTTTATATATATTTTTTTTTTATTTGTATTTTAGCAAAAGGTAAGAAATGTGGGTTTTATTGCAAAATTGTGGCTTTTTTTATTTATAGCGGTGATCAGAAATGACACAGAAAGGATCAAATACCACCAAAAGAAAGCTCTATTTGTGGGAAAAAAAGGACGCAAATTTTGTTTGGGTACAACGCTGCACGACCGCGCAATTGTCAGTTAAAGCGGCGCAGTACCGTATTGCAAAAAGTGCTCTGGTCCTAAAGTGTGAAATCCTTCTGGGGGTGAAGTGGTTAATCATTCCAGGGTTTGATTCATGGTTAAAATCAGCACCAAAATTTGGAGTTGAACCTCCCCTCATTAAAGTCCACTTAAAATGATTATAAAGGCAAACTTTTTATTTTTAAGAAATAACAAACATGTCATACTTACCTGCAGCCCCAATCCACATCTTCTTGGGTCTCCTGCTGGTGCTCCTGATCTCTCCCCCTTACCAAATGCCCCCATAGTAAGCCGATTTCTATGGCATGGCTTGGCCCCCCATTCCCTCCTCGCTGGCTGTGATTGACAGCAGTAGAAGCCAGTGGCTCCCACTGGTGTCTCTGAGCCAATAAGGAGAGTGAGAGTCGAGGGAGCCACTGCTCTTGTGCACATTGCTGAATTGGGATTGGACTCAGGGAAGTATAAGTGGAGGCTGGGGGAGGGCTGCATGCAAAAGGTCTTCATTTTAATGCATAGAATTAATTGAATCTTTCAGATGAACATGAACCCAGTGTGGAGACTATTCCTGTTATTTTCGCTGCTCCTGGAGAAAATGTGACTCTTCTCAGTCGCATTAGAAATAGAAAGGTAAATACTTTACCCGACGTTACTGCCTGCCGTATAGGACAGAGGACACCAACAGAAAGTTGCTTGTTCAAGGATTCTATTTTATCTTTCAAAATAAATAAAGTGAATCATGCACACCAAGGATCGTATTTGTGGGAAATAGAAACTACTACGAGTAATGGAAAAACATCATCTAAACATCTTGGACCAGAACTTCAAATTATAGGTACATTTCTATGTTATTTTTATTGCATAATGTATTGTTATTATTTTTTTAAAAGCAGAAGTGACACAATCTGTATATATATATATTATTTTTAGTTAGGTATATGTGAAATTTTACTTTCTAGTTTCTCCTTATCCAATGTTAAAAAAAATGCATTTGCTTACAGGGCTCAGTAGCTCAAGCTGAAATGTACACACACAAGTAAATCAGAGCAGTGACTCCTCACCTTACTGCCCTCCTTCGCTACAGTTCTGTCTAAGGTTCCAGTTAGAGACAGAGTGGTTGATTTACTAAAACTGAAGAGTGCAAAATCTGGTGCAGGTCTGCATGGTAGCCAATCAGCTTCTAACCTCAGCTTGTTCAATTACACGTTGACAAAAAAAAAAACTGGAAACTGATTGGTTCCTATGCAGAGCTGCACCAGATTTTGCACTCTCCAGTTTTAGTAAATCAACCCCAGAGTGTCTGAAAGGACATTACTACTGCTAGGCTGTCTCTTTAGCTAACCAGTAGTACTCTGTGAATCCTTTGTCATGCAATGTTTATATGTAGAGCAAAGATATTAAAATATGTAAAGTAAAACTGAATACAATTCATTATAGTTTGAATATAAATAAAAATGACATAATTATTACCAAAATGATCATTATTACTTATTCCTTTTGGTATTTTTTATTACATATCTGTGATGGGTGTCATGGATGGGAATCCATCCCCACTAGGGGGCAGAGCCTAAGTGTAGGATCCAAGAAGTTGCCTGGTCTTCACCAGAGATCCTGATGTCCCATTGGCCCTTCTTGGATCCTACACTTAGGCTCTCACCTTCGCTAATCAAGTAGACACTCTGAACTCCCTGTGTCTCTTCCTTGACTTCCACCACTGTCTGCCCCAGCTTCTATAACCAAAACCTAGTTAGCTTGTCTGCCCCCCAGCAGGGCTGCTAAATAAAATTGTAAAAAAAATAATAAAATATAATATTGTAAAAAATAATAAAAAAACAAAATTGTAAAAAAATAAATAAACTACTGACACCGATCTCTGCCTTTCTGACATATATACACACATACACACACACACACACTCATGTTTGTTTGCGCTTTGTTGTGCACACCCTAATGCAATAGGCTACGCACACCTATGATGTTAGTCAATGGCCCCATAAAAACACTGATGTTTTTGAGCTGTCGAGGGCGTCGGCGTTAGTGAGCTGAAACCGGAACCCACGGCCAGCGCGTTCTGAGGCTGTAATGTTTTGGCGTTTATGACGCCGACGCCGCAAAACGCCTACTAAGGCTGTTCCGGCCTTAACCGGTGTTTTTGACGCTGAAGTTTTTAGGTTGAAAAATAGCAGATTTATTTTTTAAGACGCCTATTGATGTCGACGCTCACTAACGCTCACTAACGCCGAAAAATGCAGATTTTTTTCCCCTGATGTCGGGCCTGACGTTTTGCTTATTTTTTCGCTTTTCAAAAAGCTTTATTAATTTTGTAAACATAAACAGAAATACAGAGAGTCACGTATAGTATAAAATTATCTGTGAGATCAGGTCTGTAACTCAGTAGATCCAACCGCTAGTACTTAACTCAAGATTGGAACTTAGAAGCTAATACCGAGAGTCTCGAAAGAAAAGAAGAAAAAAAAATGCTTGACCACCAGGAATATTACTGTTGCATGAGCCAGTCGGGGTAGAGGAGCAGGCAGTCACCAATCCTTCCTGGCACCCCATTGGGAGCAAACTGTGCCTGGGGAAGGTGGTGATCACAAGATGTCTGGTCTCAGCCTGCAGATCCCGATTGTGGTTGACACCTGGTAGGTTACATAAAGGTCTTTACAGGATAAGCCTCTTTGGGACTGAGGAGACCACTCAGGATTAGAGTTGAGCGAACCCGTGGATGTTCGGGTTTGGCCGAACTTCCGAAAAAAGTCCGGGTTCGGTACCGAACTTGACCCGAACTTTACCCCGAACCCCATTGAATTCAATGGGGACCCGAACTTTTCGGCACAAAAATGACTGTAAAAGGGACCTGGAAAGTGCTAGAGGGCTGCAAAATGCTTTTAGAACAATAATCTGTCCCTTACAGCAACAGCAGGGACCTGACCCTATAGGAGTAGAAGATGATTATAGAACAATAATCTGTCCATCTAAGCAGTAGGCTCTACCTAGTCCAGTCAGATCTTTCTGTAATGCAGGATGAGATCTGCAATCTGTCCCTAAAAGCAGTAGTAGTAGTAATCTCTACCTATCTATCTATCTGCAATCTGTCCCTCACAGCACCGGCAGCATCCTCTCCCTACACTAACCAGAGAGCATGTGACATGCAGCACTGTGACTCCAGCCTCATATAGAGGCTGGGTCACATGATGCACTGGCCAATCACAGCCATGCCATTAGTAGGCATGGCTGTGACGGCTTCTAGGGAAAATCAGTGAAACGCTTGTTGATTGGCTGCCCTGCAGCTATTCAACATGCGTGATCAAATACCCGAACCCAGAACTCGAACCCAAACTTTTTTTCAAATGTCCAGGTCACGGACACCCCAAAGTTCGGTACGAACCCGAACTTTACAGTTCGGGTTCGCTCAACTCTACTCAGGATAAGCAGTTTACAGGTAACTTTCCACATCTAAGCGGCGGGGGAAACCAGATACTCTACAAGTTCGAGACCTGATTGTATATGGGATAGACAGTATAATGAGAGATTCAAGATAGTGGATATAAATGAAAAGGGCAAGAAGAAAGGGAGGGGAAGGGGGGGTATCCCGGGGCAGCTAGGCACTTATCAATAGAGGCATCGTAGATAGTGGAGGGTTTAAAATTGTTCCCGTATGTGGGGTTAAATGCGTTCAAGGGGTAAGGAGACTGTGGTCGAAGTTGGAGGGCACATAGTGCTCCATTCAGGGGTTCCACTTTTTTTCCTTCGCTAGACGTTTTGCTTATTTTTTAAGATACGCCCATGTGTATGAGGTCTGAATGTTAAAATCCAATCCAAGTTCTTTTGAATGACATCTGTCAAGTCATTGATTGAACTGATGAGAATGTTTGTACAAATGATCATACGGACGAACATTTGTTTCTGTATGGCCATCTTAATAGGTAAATTTTCCCATAATAGACCCGAGCAGATATAAAATCCTGCCAGAAGTTTAACACTTTTCCTGATTTAGTCTGAAAAAAACAACAACAAAAAAATAGCCCTATGCTTTAACTGAACACTGCGCAAGGGTGCTGCTAATAACTTTTGCTCTTATCTGTTAGATAAAACGTCTTTAAACATCATCCAGTCAGAGGAAGTTGAATTCCATCCTCCCGCTACAATCAATTGCAGCTTCACTGTACAAAAGAAGAGAAGTATATTAAGGACAGAAGTCTACTGGATGATTGGAGACCCAAGAGAGGACTATGTCTACCATCCAAACCCGGACTACATACACCCGGATTACAAAGGAAAGACCAGATTGGTGGATGGGTCCAATCTTCTCCTACAAGACTTCCATGGGCCAGATAACGCCACCTACTACTGCCGAGTGATCATAAGACGATGCTTGGCTACCAAAAATAACCCGAACTACATACATACATTCTTACAGGATGGTGCTGGAACACGTTTAAGAATTAGAGGTACACACCGACTGTAAATATCAAAAAGTACAAGTAGTCTTTTGTATTGAACAGCAGTTCTAATTCCTGATTTTTGTTTTCTTGTTTTTTTGTGGGTTTTTTTTTTTTGCATATATATGTATGTAGTGCTACCACCACAGGAGCCGCTTAACCACTTCAGCCCCGGAAGGATTTCCCACTTTAGGACCAGAGCACTTTTTGCGATTTGGCACTGCGTCACTTTAACTGACAATTGCACGGCCGTGCGACGTTGTACACAAACAATATTTGCGTCCTTTTTTTCCCACAAATAGAGCTTTCTTTTGGTGGTATTTGATCACCTCTGCATCATTTCTGATCACCGCTATAAACAAAAGAAGAGCGACAAAAGCCCTGGAAGGATTTTCCACTTTAGGACCAGAGCACTTTTTGCGATTCGGCACTGCGTCGCTTTAACTGACAATTGCGCGGTCGTGCAACGTTGTACCCAAACAAAATGTGTGTCCTTTCTTTTGGTGGTATTTGATCACCTCTGCATCATTTCTGATCGCCGCTATAAACAAAAGAAGAGTGACAATTTTGCAAAATACCCAAATTTCTTACTTTTTGCTAAAATACAAATCCAAAAAAAATATATAATAAAACATTTTTTTCCATCGGTTTTGGCCAATTTATATTCCTCCTCATATTTTTGGTAAAAAAAAAATCGCAATCGGCGTTTATTGATTGGTTTGCGCAAAGGTTGATGCGTTTACGGATGATGAGAATTCATTTCTGGGGTTTTTATTTATTTTTTTGTTTTTACTAGTAATGGCGGCGATCTGCGATTTTTAGTGGTACTGCAATATTGCAGTAGTCATGTCGGACCATTTTGACACTTTTTTGGGACCATCGGCATTTATACAGCGATCAGTGCTATAAAAATGCACTGATTACTGTGTAAATGCCATTGGCAGTGAAGGGGTTAACCTGGAGGGGGCGCTCTAAGGGTTAGCTGTGTTCCCTCAGTGTGTTCTAACTGTGTGTGGGCTGCCCTGGCTTGGGGAAGGGAGTGATCACAACTTCCATATACAGGGAGCCTGTGATCACAGCCATTCCCCCTCTGTCAGAATGGAGATCTGTGTTTACTTACACGGACC
The DNA here is from genome assembly GCA_018402905.1 of Glandirana rugosa. Taxonomy (NCBI): domain Eukaryota; kingdom Metazoa; phylum Chordata; class Amphibia; order Anura; family Ranidae; genus Glandirana; species Glandirana rugosa. The sequence continues at coordinate 961,069 of BLSH010559732.1, forward strand.
TCCATTCTTTCACTGTGGGGGGGGGGGGTCATC
>BLSH010559732.1:982679-994100 GCA_018402905.1 Glandirana rugosa
GAACGTCGATATTAACGTTACTTTCCTCCAAGATGTTTCATAACTGAGTCCCCCCGCGGTATGTTTAGGGAGGGTGTGAAAAGTATATAAATAAACCTTTTTTTACAACTTTTGGTAAATAGTAAAAGGAAGGTGAAGAGTTAATACTCGGTGAAACACAACCAGGTAGTGTATTTTAGGGTTATTTTATGTAAATCCAAAAACCAACATTGTACTGTTTTACACCTCGTAAAGTTTCCCATACTTGTATAAAAAGTTCCGTGACATACGTGATTATATCACACAGATAATGATATACAAATAATGACACAAATAAACTAACTTACCTAAATACAACAAACACAAGTGGAACTCCGCTTTAATGCGTTCCCGCACTGTGTGGTGATACAATAATATATACATTATGCAGTACTTACAATGTATAAATAAATAAATATGTTGAAACAACACAAACAACATAAATCCATTCAATCAAATAAACACAGTAATAAACATATAGTAATAGACACACTATATTAGTGCATACAGTGCCTTGAAAAATATGTTCATACCCTTTGAAATGCTCCACATTTTGTCATGTTACAACCAAAAACCTAAATGTATTTTATTGGGATTTTATGTGATGGACCAACACAAAGTGGCTCATAATTGAGAAGTGGAAGGAAAATGATAAATGGTTTTCAACATTTTTTTCCAAATAAATATATGAAAAGTGTGGGAGGGATTTGTATGGCGCCCCCCTGAGTCAATACTTTGTAGAACCTCCTTTCATTGCAATTATAGCTGCAAGTATTTTTGGGGAAGTCTCTACCAGCTTTGCACATCTAGAGAGGACATTTTTGCCCATTCTTCTTTGCAAAATAGCTCAAGCTCTGATTGGATGGAGAGCTCTGTGAACAGCAATTTTCAAGTCTTACCACAGATCCTCAACTGGATTTAAGTCTGGACTTTGACTGTGCCATTCTAACACATGGATATGTTTTGATCTAAACCATTCCATTATAGCTCTGGCTGTATATTTAGGGTCGTTGTCCTGCTGGAAGGTGAACTTCCGCCCCAGTCTCAAGTCTTTTGCAGACACTAACAGGTTTTCTTCTAAGATTGCCCTGTATTTGGCTCCATCCATCTTCCTATCAACTCTGACCAGCTCCCCTGTCCCTGCTGAAGAAAAGCATCCCCACAACGTGATTCTGCCCCCACCATGTTTCACGGTGGGGATGGTGTGTTCAGGGTGATGTGCAGTTTTCCACCACACATAGTGTTTTGGTTTTTGACCAAAAAGTTTAATTCTGGTCTCTTCTGACCCAAGCACCTTCTTCCACATGTTTGCTGTGTCCCCCACATGGCTTCTCACAAACTACAAATGAGACTTCTTATGGTTTTCTTTAAACAATGGCTTTCTTCTTGCCACTCTTCCATAAAGGCCAGATTTTTGGAGTGCACGACTAATAGTTGTCCTGTGGACAGATTCTCCCACCTGAGCTGTGGATCTTTGCAGTTCCTCTTGGCTGCTTCTCTGATTAATGATCTCCTTGCCCAGCCTGCCAGTTTAGGTGGACGGCCATGTCTTGGTAGGTTTGTAGTTGTGCCGTACTCTTTCCATTTTTGAATGATGGATTGAACAGAGCTCCATGAGGTGTTCAAAGCTTGGGATATTTTTTTATAACCTACCCCTGCTTTAAATTTCTACACAACTTTATCCCTGACCTGTCTGGTGTGTTCCTTGGCCTTCATAATGCTGTTTGTTCTCTAACAAACCTCTGAGGGCTTCACAGAACAGCTGTATTTATACTGAGATTCAATTACACACAGGTGGACTCTTTGCTAATTAGGTGACTTCTGAAGGCAATTGGTTCCACTAGATTTTAGTTAGGGGTATCAGAGTAAAGGGGGCTGAATACAAATGCACACCACACTTTTCACATATTTGTTTGTAAAAAAAATTGAAAACCATTTATCATTTTCCTTCCACTTCACAATGATGTGCCACGTTGTGTTGATCTTTCACATAATATCCCAATAAAATACATTTACGTTTTTGGCTGTAACATGCCAAAATGTGGAAAATGTCAAGGGGTATGAATACTTTTTCAAGGCACTGTATGTGTTTTTATATGAAATGTATGTATTCCATATACATATGTGCCCCCAAACAACAGTAAAAAGTCCACAAATCCAAAAACATGTAAATAGTGTGCACTTTGTGCTATGTGATCACTTTATACATCAACATGCAATGGACCCCACAACCTTTCTCCCATTGAGCTCACCTCCATTCTTTGACCAATAACTAACTTTCATTATTAGGTCTATTTGTGCATGTCCCCTTGGGGGTATGAGTATGTTGCGCAGGAGTGACGGAACGCGGCTCCAGCCAATCACAGAACTGGAGCCTTCGGCCCCCGGAAAAAAGAGGGGCAAAAATGGACGCAGCCTGGAGCAGGGACATCATGGGCTTCCAATGCAGGTAAGTGTCACATAATAGGCTAGTATGCGATGTATACTAGCCTATTATGCTTTTACTTTGCAGGGTAATGATGAGGAAGTAAAACTCATCAGGGTTTACTTCCTCTTTAATTCTACAATGATCCTGTCCATTGCTGCATTCACAGTGATCTTGCTGCTGTTTATATTCTTATTCCTACTGCTGACTATTGATAATAATACTGTAAGCTGAGTTACACTACTACTATTACTAATTGGCTTTCATGACTTAACCATTACCAATCATACTGTCTGACAATACAGTACTGTGACTTTATGCGATTGCGAGGTGCGATGGTGGACGGGCGATATTTTCGCCTCCCATGCGTTCATTTGGAGTGGATTGATGAGAGTCCGACCCGGGTATTGCCAGCAGAGCTGGTTCAGGCCCAGTGTTTCTGGTCCACTCAAATCCCTCTCCAGCTGCTTGAAATAACCAGGAAGAGCTCTCAGTGGAGCTCACCATGGGACTCAGTATGCTTAGACTAAGAGAGCCAAGACCTAGAGTTGTTGGTTGCTCTAAGGACTGCAAAAGACCGAGGTTTGGTTTGTTTGTTTGTTTGAAGGTGTCGGGGACAAGCCCAACATCGTATAAAGAGCTATCCTGCTGTATTAGTTTAGCGCAGGACGGCAAGGTTTTGTTTTGACTACTTTTGTTTGTTTATGATCTGCAAACTTTACCAAATAAACCTGGCAAACCACCAGATTTTAAGAAAGTTTGCCTACCAGCTGCCTTCTTCCCAGGAAAGGTGATCCACACAAGCTAATCTTCCACACATGGTGGACTCAGCAGGCATCTTTCCAAAATGGAATTGGTGAAGGCCCTGCTGCAAGCCAATGCAGCTTAGTGGGAAACCAACCGCCAGGTCGCAGAGGCCACTGCAGCTCAGTGAGAGGAGGTGACAGGCTGCTGCAGCTCAGCGAGAGGAGAGTCGCCAGGCTGCAAGAAACCAATCTCTGGGTAGCAGAGGCTGCTGCAGCACAGCAGGCTGCTAAACAGGAGATGAATTGACAGTTTGCGGAGGCTCTGCTAGAGTTAAAGAAGGGGCCTGCACCGCTCATGGCAGTGGAACCAAAGTGGGTACGTGCCTCTTACCACATGCAGAAGAAGGGAGAGATTGGGATATGTTGCTGCCGTATCTCATGTTTGCCATACGAGAGGTTCCGCAGGCATCTACGGGGTACTCCCAATTTGAAGTCTTGTATGGTAGACAGCCCCGGGGATTGTTAGATGTAACCAAAGAAACCTGGGAAGGAGAGGTCACCCCTCATAGGAGCGTCATCAAGCATATTTCCTTGATGCAGTGTTCCTGCCCCTGGTACAAGAGCATATGGAACGATAATCAGGGTGCTAAGACCCAAACTTTCAACCCTGGGGATAGAGTAATGGTACTGGTCCCCACTGTTGAAAGTAAATTCCTCGCAAAGTGGCAGGGTCCCTTTGAGATTAAGGAAAAGAGTATGGGAAGTAAACTACAAAGTTTACCAGCCGGGGAAAAGGAAGCCCAAACAGATCTATCATGTTGACCTCTTAAAACCATGAAAGGACAGAGAGGCTTTGTTAACCATACCACCTCCTCAAAAAGATAGGGTACCAATGACACCGGATGTCCCCCTGACGGAATCCCTGTCAGTAGCCCAACAACAGGATGTTAAAGAGTTTGTAAACCAAAATAGAGACTTTTTCCCCCTTTGCCCAGACTGACCACAGTGATTCAGCATGACTTAATCACAGAGCCAGATGTTTGCATAAATAACTTATAGCAGGGATATGAAATTAGCGGACCTCCAGCTGTTGAAAAACTACAATTCCCATCAGGCCTCTGCTTCTAGGTGTCATGCTTGTGGCTGTCAGTCTTGCTATGCCTCATGGAAGTTCTGCAACATATGGAGGTCCGCTAATTGCATATCCCTGCCTTATAGAATACCTGAGGCTAGGTGCGAGGCAGTAGCAAAGGAGATACAGAACATGTTAGAACTGGATGTGATAGAGGAGTCCCACAGTGACTGGTCGAGTCCCAAAGCCCGATGGCACTATCTGGTTCTGTAACGACTTTAGAAGACTGAATAGCTTGTCCAAGTTTGATGCGTACCCAATGCCTCGGGTTAACAAACTGGTGGATTGTTTGGGAGGGGCCCGGTACATAACAACCCTAGACCTAACTAAGGGCTACTGGCAGATATCCCTAACAGAGTCAGCCAAGGAGAAAACTGCCTTTTCTACTCCTTAGGGCTCCTTCCAGTACAAATAAATGCTGTTTGGTCTGCATGGGGCTCCTGCATCATTCCAGAGGATGATAGACAAGACGTTGAAGCCACATCGCCCCTATGCAGCCGCCTACTTGGATGATGTGTTCATCCACAGTCCTGATTGGGAATGCCATTTGCCCCAAGTGCAAGCGGTTGTGGATTCCCTCAGGAAAGCAAGGCTCACAGCCAACCCCAAAACCTGTGTCATCGGTCTCGAGGAGGCCAAATACCTTGGCCACATTATTGGGTGGGGACTCATTGAACCGCAGACTAACAAACTAGAGGCAATCCAGAAGTGGCCCCAACCCCCAAAAAAAAGCAGATGCATGCGTTCCTGGGGATCACAGGGTACTATAGGTGCTTCATACCAGGCTTTGCCACCATTGCCGTTCCCCTGACGGACCCCACAAGGGGCAGAGGCACGGATATGGTGAAGTGGAGCCCAGAAGCTGAGAAGGCATTTCTTAAATGCCCTGTGTGTACAACCAGTGCTTGTGACCCCGGACTTCACCAAAGAATTTGTGGTGCAGACCGACGCCTCTGATGTGGGTCTAGGGGCGGTACTGTCCCAGATCAGAGATGGGGAGGAGCACCCGGTTGTATAACTAAGCGAGAAGCTTAACCGACACAAGAAAAATTATGCCATAGTCGAGAAGAAGTGTCTCACGATTGAATGGGCCTTGGAGAGCCTAAAGTATTATCTATTGGGCAGGCTGTTTAGACTGGTCACCAACCATGCCCCCTGAAGTGGATGTGTGACAACAGGGAAAAGAATAGTCGGGTGACAAGGTGGTTTTTGTCCTTACAGCCGTATACATTCACAGTGGAATATAAGACGGAAAAGCTGCAGAACAATGCAGATGCCCTTAACCAAGTCCACTGTATTTGGGTAACAGTTGCTCAGCCTCAGGGACTTGAGCAGAGGGCGGGGAATATGTGACATTATGCGAGGTGCGATGATGACGGGCGATATTTGTCGCCTCGCATGCGTTCACTAGGAGTGCATTAGTGAGAGTCAGCCACTGTGGCAGAGCTTGTTCCGGCCCGGAGTTTCTGGTCCACTCAAATCCCTCTCCAGCTGCTTGAAATAACCAGGAAGTGCTCTCAGTGGAGCTCATCCTGGGACTCAGTATGCTTAGACTGAGAGAGTTAAGACCTAGAGTTATTGGTTGCTCTAAGGACTGCAAAAGACAGAGGTTTGTGTTTGTTTGTTCGAAGGTGTCAGGGACAAGCCCGACATCGTATAGAGAGGTATCCCGCTGTATTAGTTTAGCGTCAGAAAGGCAAGGTTTTGTCTTGGCTATTTTTGTTTTTTATGATCTGCAACCTTTACCAAATAAACCTGGCTACCCGCCAGATTTTAAGAAAGTTTGCCTACCAGCTGCCTTCTTCCCAGGAAAGGCAATCCACACAAGCTAATCTTTCACAGTATATTGAGACTTGCCTTTACTCATTTGTTTGGTGTCTGCTTCTTAAACACAGCAGCATTATTGTATATCTAGTATAACCTTTAGTGATTTCTGTGATTTTACAAGCTGTCTTTATTTAACCTAGTTTGTCAGAGGTGCTGGAGTCATTCAGGAGATCAAAGCAAAGAACAGAGAACCCATCCTATCCAGCGGCTCCTGTGGGGGTAGCTCTAGACATGTAATGAATCTGCACATCTGTGCACTCACATGACCTGCAGGTCTTCAGCAAGACCCGGACATAGGATTGAAAGTTTCTTCCCACCCGAAACACCTTTGCTTGCTCTGGCAGAAGACTTGATGAAATGGTTTATCTTCAGGACACTCACTAGCATCCCCTTTGACTAACACCTATCCACTGACTCTACTAGCTGAAGGGGTGGCCCTCACAGTGCAGGCCCCATGACACAGATCTGTACCCACTGTAGACTGAAACAGATCCTTCCTGGCGTATCTCCCTTCCAGTCAGCTCTGCAGGACATCTGGGTTGCAGCTATTCTCAGATTCAGGCCCTCAGGTCAGCAACCTAAGGCTGTATGGCAGCTTGTACAGAGGAGGGGCAGCCTCCCCCTCCCTCTGGGACACTGCTTTCCAACTAAAGACCCCAAGTACATGTTCCCTTGGCATATATACAGTCACCCAGAATGCACTGAGGCACTTTCCTCTGCCAATGGGCAGTGCTGTAACTATGCCTGTGCTCTCATTTGTCAGGTTTCCTCCCACTGTCTAATATGCCCCCCATTGGACCAGTGTGAAACATTCAGACAACATGAGCAGCACCTGAGCACCATGAGCAGGCCCTACCGATGGATCCCTGTTCCCTGGTAGGCAGAGAGAATCTAAATTTACCTGACAGCCTTCCTGGTAAGCAGAAAGACCCACAAACTATACTCTCTTTTAGCATCTACCACCTCACACTCCAAGTGTTCATTGCTTACTATGTCTGGGGTGTTTCACAATAAGCTCTACTGTATCTCTTACCTAATTCATTGTTCCAGCTAGCTCTTGCACTCATTTCCTCTGCCCTCAGCTTCAGTTGGTAGAAGTCTTGACATCATCGTGAACAATACAGGGACATTAACCCTATATTGTACAATTAGGAGGCTGAAGTGCATTATATATTGCTGACAATAAAACCTCTAGTAGAGTATTCAACAGGCTCAAATCTATCCTGGTAGTATTTGGCCATGGTAAAACCATTTGGAAGAAATACACATTTGAAGTGAAGATCTAAAACTGCTTTTTTCATTCATCTCCAGCTCTCAAACCCTACATCTATTTCATAATCATGACTATGATAAAATTACATTCATAACAAGCCTCTACCTGAATGTTTATGAAAAATAACGATCAATTAGATCCTATATTACAAGGAGCAGAAAGCTGGCGGGACATAATATTCCTTTAGAACAGTGGTTCTCAACTCCAGTCCTCGGGACCCCCTAACAGGCCAGATTTTAGGTATTACCTTGGGGAGATGCAGACTAGAATACTGCAATCACTGAGCAGCAAATGATATCACCTGTGATGCATTTCAGTTATCCTGCAAACCTGGCCTGTTAGTGGGTCCCGAGGACTGGAGTTGAGAACACTGCTTTAGAAGAAGGCATACTGTACTTAAGATAAATATCTTGTTTGGTGTCCATCAAACTGTGATTTCATTCTGTGCAATATTGAGTTGGTTGTCAGACTGTGGAACAATTTTCTCTAGAAATACTGATGCATTTAGAAAATCTGCTGAAATATAATAAAACACTTCAATACCCCTCAGACCTTTTGGCTAGTTACCGTATTTTTCGCACCATAAGACGCACTTTTTTTCCCCCAAAAAATGGGGGAAAGTCTCCCTGCGTCTTATGGTGAGAATACCTGAAAAAAATCCCCCCCCCTCGTCGCCGACGGGAGCCCGCATTACATTGCGGGCTCCCGGACACCATAGAGCACTGCTCTGATCTCACACAGTGAGAAGACAGAGCAGCCCCAGGGGCCGAGTGAAGTACTGCGGCGGCTGGAGCTGCTCTGTCTTCTATCTGAATGGGATCTGGCTTCAGAGTGGAGCTCCACTAGGCGCAGTGTGATGACATCATCACAGCGCGGTGGTGGCTGGAGATATGAATCTCCCTCTCAGCTCTGTCAGGCTGCATTTCATGGACACAGGTATGGCTGTATTTTATGGACTCTGGTATGTGCTGCATTTCATAGGACTGGTATGTGCTATGTGCTGTATTTAATGGACACTGGTATGTGCTGTATTTAATGGACACTGGTATGTGCTGTATTTAATGGACACTGGTATGTGCTGTATTTTATGGACTCTGGTATGTGCTGTATTTTATGGACACTGGTATGTGCTGTATTTCATGGATCTGGTATGTGCTGTATTTTATGGACACTGGTATATGCTGTATTTCATAGATCTGGTATGTGCTTTATTTCATGGACCTGGTATGTGCTTTATTTCATGGATCTGGTATATGGCTGTATTTCATGGATCTGGCATGTGCTGTATTTCATGGACACTGGTATGTGCTGTATTTTATGGACACTGGTATATGGCTGTATTTCATGGACACTGGTATGTGCTGTATTTTATGGACACTGGTATATGCTGTATTTCATGGATCTGGTATGCGATTTATTTCATGGATCTGGTATGTGCTGTATTTCATGGATCTGGTATGTGCTGTATTTCACGGATCTGGTATATGCTGTATTTTATGGATCTGGTATATGGCTGTATGTCATGGACACTGGTATATGGCTGTATTTCATGGATCTGGTATGTGCTGTATTTCATGGATCTGGTATGTGCTGTATTTAATGGACACTGGTATGTGCTGTATTTTATGGACACTGGTATATGCTGTATTTCCTGGATCTATTATGTGCTGTATTTCATGGACTCTGGTATGTGCTGTATTTCATGGATCTGGTATATGGCTGTATTTCATGGATCTGGTATGTGCTGTATTTAATGGATCTGGTATGTGCTGTATTTAATGGACACTGGTATGTGCTGTATTTTGTGGACACTGGTATGTGCTGTATTTCATGGATCTGGTATGTGCTGTATTTTATGGACACTGGTATATGCTGTATTTCATAGACCTGGTATGTGCTTTATTTCATGGATCTGGTATATGCTGTATTTCATGGATCTGGTATGTGCTGTATTTCATGGATCTGGCATGTGCTATATTTCATGGATCTGGTATGTGCTGTATTTCATAGGACTGGTATGTGCTGTATTTCATGGATCTGGTATGTGCTGTATTTCATGGATCTGGTATATGCTGTATTTCATGGATCTGGTATGCGATTTATTTCATGGATCTGGTATGTGCTATATTTCATGGATCTGGTATGTGCTGTATTTCATGGATCTGGTATATTGCTGTATTTCATGGATCTGGTATATGGCTGTATTTCATGGATCTGGTATATGCTGTATTTTATGGATCTGGTATATGGCTGTATGTCATGGACACTGGTATATGGCTGTATTTCATGGATCTGGTATGTGCTATATTTCATGGATCTGGTATGTGCTGTATTTCATGGATCTGGTATGTGCTGTATTTCATGGATCTGGTATATTGCTGTATTTCATGGATCTGGTATATGGCTGTATTTCATGGATCTGGTATATGGCTGTATTTCATGGATCTGGTATATGGCTGTATTTCATGGATCTGGTATATGCTGTATTTTATGGATCTGGTATATGCTGTATTTTATGGATCTGGTATATGGCTGTATTTCATGGATACTGGTATATGGCTGCACTGGTAAATATTTTAGTACACCATTTGGTTCAGAATATTTTTTTTCTTGTTTTCTTCCTCTAAAACCTAGGTGCATCTTATGGTCAGGTGCATTTTATGGTGCGAAAAATACGGCATGTAATTTCTGTAAAAATCCTCTGGAGGATAAAAGATATCTGCTGCAATTGGCAGATGGGGCTCTCAGTTTTACCAAGGTTTTCTAGGTGTCAAGGCCAATGGCTCATTAAGACTCTTGCTCTGGAGCACGCTGGACACTGCACAGGAGTCAAGGACCAGGCAAACCTTGTTTTCACGGGGGGGGGGGGGGGGGTGGCTTAGCGATGGCGCTGTGAAGAAGCACTTCTGGGAGCTCTGTGCAGTGTCTGTGGCAGAGAGCCTTGCAGAGTAGATTGGCCTCACGGATTCTTCATGTTTGCAGTGGACAAAGCTCCAGGGACAACCGCCGCATAGAGAGGCTCAGACATCTCATGTATTTCCTGAGAAATGCCACCACTCCGGTCCCGACCGCAGAATCCAAGATGGTGCCGCCGCGCACCACAGCTACCGGCACTCACACGCAGAAGAAGTCAGGTAAAGCTCTGCCTGTACCCATTCCGGAGGCTCAACAATTGCTTGTGGATCAGGATTCCCCGATCCACTCTCCGGAGCTGCCAAGAGCGGACTCACCGCCTCTTTCCACCCCACTGCTGGCTGTCTCCCAGGAGCAGCCTGATGCAGCAGTGTGGAGGGACATCATTGCCCAGCTTCCCACCAAGCAGGACATCTCCACAATGGCATCTTCAATTGTGAGTATGCTCTCCAGAGAGATACATGCATAGTTGCCAACATTGGCAAAAAATTTATAGGGACACTTTTGTCGGGGGGGGGTGGAGCCTGTCTCATAATTAGGGGGCGGGGCATTCATTTGGAGGTGTGACGTAGCAGGAAATGAAAAATTGTGCCGCCGCGAATAATGGGTGTGGCTTAACTGAATTGTGGGCGTGGCTCGAAGGGGGTGTGGTCCGAGTCTGAGATGAATGAGGGATGAAGGAAGAAAGAAAGAAATAGGGAGGGAAGGAGAGAGAAGGAAAGAAGTCGGGATGGAGGGACAGCAGACAAAGATCCTACACCACAATACAATCTGTGTATTTCAGAAAGTTTTACAATCAGCAGATAAAGATCCTCCGAACACCTGGTGTTAGCACTTTAATCATTCCGGCACCATGGTTGGTATGGTGTCAGGATGATTGAAGCGCATTATTTCTATTACATTGTAATATAACATTAAATAGTTCAACTCACCATAATGTAGAATCAGTGGGAGCCCCAAACGTTTCATTTGCCATGTCGCCTGTCATCAGATGCAGCATGTCACTTGCCAGCGGCTGCAGGGGTGCCTCTGTCTCCCCAGGTGGGATGGTGGTCCCTCTGTCTCCCCGGGGGGGGGGGGGGGTGGT
>BLSH010559732.1:1001518-1013354 GCA_018402905.1 Glandirana rugosa
CCCCCCCCCCCCCTTTTTTCTTTTTTTTTTCTTCTTCTCTTTCTGGCTCTTCTCTTCTTGGGTCACTCTCCCGGACTGGGGCAGTCATCATGGCACCTCCAGTCAGCACCCGGCTCCGCCAGGCAGAGAATGAAGTTAAAGTGACCTCCTTGAATGTCTGCAGTCAGGCCACACTGGAGAAACGGTCCAGACTGCTCTCGGATCTTGAGAAGCTCAGTTCGCAAGTGGTGTTCCTGCAGGAGACCCACTTTAAACAGAATACAGTCCCCAGGCTCTGAAACAGAGACTTCCCTTTTGCATACCATGCGTCTTCACCTTTGCTGAAGTCCAAGGGTGTCAGTGTACTGAAAGCAAAATCAATTCCTTGGTCTCTGATGGAGGAACGGGCGGACCCAATGGGCCGCTACCTGCTTCTAAAGGGGAAAATTTGAGTTACCACTGTGACCCTGGTGAATGTTTATTTCCCAAACTTGGATCATCTTAGTTTCTTGCGGTCCCTAGTCCTTGGTTTGCTGGACTTCCGGGAGGGTGTCTTCCTGATGGGAGGGGATTTTAATTTCTCCCCGGAGCCGCTTCTTGATGTTTCAAGAGGGGCCTCACATATGTTTTTTCATATCTCAAACAATTAAAGACCGAATTGTTCAACTTGAATCTTGTGGACCCTTGGAGGATCATGCACCCGGTGGATAGGGATTATTCCTATTATTCCTCGGTGCATGGCACTTACTCCAGAATTTATTTTTTCTTGATTCAGCAGAAAGATTTACCATTGGTTACCTCCTCCCAAATTTATATTATTTCCATTTCTGAAAATGCCCCAATTCATTTGTCTCTGCAATGGGAAGTGGACGTACCCAGTCCACCTACCTGGAGGCTTAATGAATCATTGTTGCAGATTCCAGAAGTACGCCGGGAACTGGAGAGGGTACTCTCAGACTATTTTACTGATAATTCTGACCCTTCCATGAGGCCGGCGTCGGTTTGAGAAGCGCATAAATGCGTGGTTCGGGGGGCGTTGATTCGGATAGGAGCCCACAGGAAGAAGAAGAGGAGTAGGGAAATTGATTCACTAATTTCACGGGTGCGTTCCCTCGAGTCACTCCATAAGCGTTCTTTGGCAGAATTTCACCTAATGGACTTCTTAAAGGCCAGGTTGGCTTTGTATGATCTACTGTACCAAAGGACTACCCAACGCTTGGCCTGGGCCAGGCGTTCAATTTGCAAACAAGCCTGGGTCAGTGCTGGCTAGGGTTTAGGCAGGGGAACAAAGTGCATACCTCTGAGGGGATCACCCGGGAATTTATCAATTTTTATCAGAAGTTATATAATTTACATCCTAACCTGACACCAGAGGAGGTTGAGACCCGGACAGAACTGGCTAGGGAATACCTGAGTGCCTCCGGCATGCCCACACTCCCGAGAGATCACGGCAGAAGAACTTAGTGCGGCTATGGCTCAAATAAAGCCTCGGAAAGCTCCGGGGCCTGACGGCTTTACGATGACATACTACCACGCGTTCTCCTCTATCCTGAGCCTGCATTTTTTGACAACCTATAATGACTTGATAGGGGAAGGCACCATGCCGGCGGACACATTGAGGGCCTATATTTCATTAATACACGAAGAGGGAAAGGATCCGTCCTAGTACGGGAGTTACCGCCCTATTGCACTTCTCAATGTTGACCTTAAGTTATTCGCCAAAATCCTGTTGAACCGACTCCTACCGCACATCTCGTCACTGATTCATCTAGATCAGGCAGGATTTGTCCCTTCTAGGGAGGCAAGGGATAATACTACCAGGGCCCTCAATCTCATACAAGCCGCCCGCCTCTCTGGAAAACTGCTCCTCTTGCTTTTAACTGACGCGGAGAAGGCTTTTGACAGGGCGGCCTGGCATTTTATGCGGGTCACCCTGTCACACATTGGTCTAGGTCCTAGCATGCTGCGATGGATCCTTTCCCTCTATTCTGCCCCCTTGGCGTCAGTGAGGGCGAACGATTGGCATTCTGACTTTTTTGACTTAGCGAACTGGACGAGGCAGGGCTTTCCCCTTTCCCCGCTCATTTTTATTCTGACGCTGGAGCCCTTTTTATGCACAGTCAGAGGCAACCCTAACATAACTGGGGTCCAGAAATCCTCGGGGCACCATAAAATAGCGGCCTACACGGACGATTTAATCTTTTTTGTATCATCCCCTCGGACATCTCTACCCAACATTTTGGAAGCCCTGCGGGTTTATGGTGAAAGGTCGAATTATAAGATTAACGTGGCCAAGTCCGCTGCACTGAACAGAATGGTCTCAGCATCCATCTAAAACTTGCGTTCTTCCTTTCCCTTCCTGTGGCGACCACCTCCATAAGGTACCTAGGCATTAACATTACCTCTGACTTGACCAACTTATATCCTTCAAATTTGGTACCCTTTCTTCACAAATTGAAAGCAGAATTGAAACATTGGCTCACTCTGACCGTGACTTGGTTTGGGCGGTGCACGGCTATAAAGATGATGGTCTTACCAAGGATTTTGTATATCTTACAGGCGATGCCAGTCTGCATCCCCAGGACATTCCTTGTGCAGCTCCGTGTGATGCTGAGAGACTTTATCTGGTCCCATAGGTCTCCTAGGATAAGTGTGCACACACTGACCTTGCCAAAGACAAAAGGAGGCATTGGGCTTCCGGACCTCTTCCAGTATTATAGGGCGGTTCATCTCTCAAGGGTCGTGGACTGGCATTGCAACGCAGGGTCCAAGCAGTGAGTGGCGATGGAGATTGAGGACGCTTTGGTTCCTCTTTTGACATCGCCCTGGCTTACGGCACCACTCCCAGAGGATATGAAGGGCCATCCGCTGATAGGGGCGGCTCTAGAAGAGGTGAAGTCCATCTTCCACTTCTCAGACATCTCGCCGCTACCTTCCCATTTGACCCCGATCATAGGTAACCCAGACTTTATACCTAGCCTGACTAGCAGAGGAGTTTGACAATTGGCTATAGCGGGGAAGTCTCAGGTGGTGGACATGTGGCCACAAGGTGGGCTCCCCTCTCCGATGGATATCTCCAGGCTAACAGATCCGCCGTTGGATTACTTGAGTACCTATCAAATTTGACATTTCCTCCAGTCCCTTCAAAAAACGGGATATAGCCCTCGTGACTGTACTCCATTTGAGTCCTTGTGTAGACAGGGGGAACCTTCCAGACACACTTTGTCACTGTTATTATGGTTATTTGACAGCTCAGGCAAATGAACCAATGCCCTCATTTGTCCTCCACTGGGAAAAGGACTTAGATACGCAGTTTACCCCAGAACAAATTGGAAAGATTCTCCTCGTGGCCCACAAATCCTCCATTGCAAGCCAATATCAGGAAGCAGGATATAAAATTCTGTCCCGGTGGTATAGAATTCCCCATATACTTCAACAGATGGACAGAAACACCCCCGACATCTGCTGGCGGTGCGGTGCAGAGGGAGGTACTTTTCTCCATATTTTTTGGTCCTGCCCCAGGTTGCATTCTTTTTGGGAGGAGGTGACATCTTCTATTAAAAATATGACCTCGGTAGAACTGATCAATAATCCGGCCGCTTGTCTTCTTCACCTGATGGAGAGACCCCTTAAGAAGTACAAAAAATCTCTTACTATGCAGTTCCTTAATGCAGCGCGGGCATGCATTCCAGCTATGTGGAGGCAGGCCCAGCCCCCGTCCAGGGTCCTGTGGTACTCTAAAATTAACTATATTCATTGCATTGAGGAACTGGCGGCTTCCCTTTCCAACACGGAAGAGCAATTCAGGGAGCAGTGGAGGCCGTGGAGATTTTTCACAGGTACAGAGACATACCTGTGGGAAGTAGCCCGCTCTGAATCTCCTCCGGACTAAATAAGGGCAACAGGGCCATTTTGTATTTGGTACTTTAGGTGGAGGCTCTGCATACTGGGAGAGTGATCCTTTGCTCAGATGTTTTCCTTTGTTTTCTTCTTTTTCCTCATTGCCTTTCTGTCTTTTTTAGTTTAGGCTTAGAAAATTTGGCAGACTCCTTGGGAGACAACATGCTCCTAGACATTTTTGGAGTAATGAAGTGTGCTTGATACACCAGCTAGCAGGATGGTGCTTCCCAGCAGATACATCCCAGACACTTACCATAGTTGGTATGCCACGTTAACAATCCTTTGAGAACTGTTGTCTCAGTTCATTAGGTCCATTGGGTCTATCCACCTGAGAGGTTACTTATGGCGCAAAGTTACAATGACAATGTTAAGCATTATAGTTTACAGACTGTATATATAAGCTACCGGTTGGATATCACTTGTCGTGTGTGGTCGGCTTGTGGTGGTATCATTTTTGCTGATGTGTACTGTGAACTTTGTCTGTTGTTCTTAAGATGCTCTGCCACAATAAAAGAATTAAAAAAAAAAAAAGGTACTTTTTACTTTTAGGCACACTATTGCGACCTGTCATGCAACTTGTGACACATAAAGTTGCATGACAAATTGAAACCCATTTATTTCAATGGCACCCATTCCAATCTATGCAACTAAAGTTGCAGCATCTTTAAAAAAAAAGGTTCCTGCTCTACTTTGATGTGACTTTCCTACGACTTGAGTACCATAGAGTGGAATAAGTCACATGAAAGTCACACTGCAAGTAACACTGGAAATCATGCAACTTTAGAGTCACACTAGTGTGAACTAACACTTAACCCCATTTTTTTTTCGTTTTAAGTGATTTTTATTGAGTTTTATGCAGGAAAAATAAACAAATCAACAACATAATATGCAAAAAGGTCTCTTCCAAGATAGCACGTACATTTGAGTATAGTTCGGCCACGCAGGGCCGACTTAGTAGTAATGTAAGAGACAGAACCTATAGATATAAACTGTTAATAAGATATGACCGAAAGTGGGACGATTCTACCGCGCTCACCCCCCCGAGAGAACCCGAAGCCCACCCCTAAGGGGAACAAGCTGTGGGCAACGGGTCCGCAGGGGGGATTGACAAGACTGCAGAATACCTCCCTCAGTCTTAAAAAAGAAACTTTATTATTTTAAACCCATAAATGATCTATAGGTCTTAAGAGGTCCTGAGAACCATCGCTACCAAAAATGAAACCCAAAAGATTATGGCAATAATAAAAGAGTACCATAGAAATAGCCTGGGCTATTAGTTAAATAATTGTAGAGACAAGCTCTAGCTTCCAAGCCCAGACCTAGGGTTAGCTTATGCTAATCAAATGTTGACATATCTACAACCAGAATGGAGAAGAGATACTTAGTTACTAGACAGGGAAGAGACAGTTAGGAAAGGAACAGAAAGGAAAGAGAGAACGAGGTAAGTAATGTAAAGTAAGGCACCAGGGGACTGAATATGGTAATAAGATAAAAATATCTCATATTGGTAGGTTAAGGTATTTCTTCCAAGGCTCCCAGATTAACTCAAATTTAGGCGAGGAATCAAGAATTATGTTGGCAAGCCTCTCCTGATTCATGATCCAGGAGATTTTTTGTTTGGCAGCAAAATACGAGACCGAAGGGCGCTTCCAGGCCCTGGCAATTGTAATTTTGGCTCCCAGTAGGATAAAGTGAGCCAGTTTAAAAAGACTTTGAAAGACCTTCCGGTTTGACGTTGAGAAGGGCCGTTTCTGGATTTTGAGGGATCGTCCATCCCAAGACCCTTTGAAGGAGGTAAAATATCTTATTCCAAAAGCCTCGGATACGAGGACATTCCCACCAAATGTGGATAAAGGAACCGGTGAGTCCGCAACCCCGGAAACAGAGATCCGAAGCACTCGGAAACATAGTCGCCAGTCTGGTTGGGACCAGATACCAGCGCATGAAGACATTAAGATTGGCCTCCTTTAAAGCAATATTATTCATCCTTTTAAATGATCTCTGAAAGAGGGAGTTCCATTTATCCTCGCCCCAAACCAGAGCTAGGTCCTTTTCCCATTTACTCACATACGGGGGTTTAGCTGGATTCTCTGTCAGTGATGCATAGATTAATGAGATACCCCCTTTTTGGTCCTGGAGTTCAGAGCACCACTTCTCATATGGAGTGATGCCCACGGAATCATTTCTAGACTTCCATAGTGAGGCCAAGAAGTGATGTATTTGATGGAAGCAAAATTTCTCTGAAAGCGGCATATCCAGCTTATTAATACAATATGATAAAGAGATAGGGCCTGTAGAAGAAAAAAGTGACCAATGCGAAAAAGGCCTTTATTTGTCCACCATTGAAAGGCCTGAATTTCAAGGCCTGGGGGAAATTGAGGATTTTTGAACAGATGATTAAGTGGGCAGAGGTGTGAGATCAAATGGGGTGGTTTGAGCACAGAATCACACAGAGATATGGAGTGCGATAGGGTTGGCGCAAGGATTGGGGGTCTCGACTTGCGGGGAGCCCCCACCAGAAAATCGATAGTATTTTTCGGTACTGATTGTCTCTCCAATCCTACCCAGTCAGGTTTGTCCCCCCTAGAGTAAATGACTGAAAACTGTGCTAATTGGGCAGCTTGATAATATTTAAAGAGGCAGGGTAGAGCTAGACCTCCTTGGGAACGTTTCCTATAAAGAACATTGGTTTGACATCTATAGCCTTTCCGCCCCCAGACGAACTTAATTATACGAGATTGCAAATCCTAAACTTGCTGTTTCCTAAGGGAGATTGGGAGAGATCTGAAGAAATACAGGGCTCTAGGTAGTAACGTCATCTTTACTGCATTTATTCTGCCAAGCCAGGAAAGACCCTCCTGGTCCCACCTAGAGAGGTCCTCAGACAGTTTCTTAAACAATGGAGGGTAATTAATTTCGTATAGGTGTTTGATATTAGCTGCCAGGTTAACCCCCAAATAGGGGATATAGTTGGGGTTCCAAGAGAACTTATAGAGCTTTAAGCCTCTGAACTGTGGGGGCCAGGGAGGAAATATTTAGGGCTGCTGATTTAGACCAATTTACATGAAGACCTGAGATCCTCCCAAATTCTTGAATTAAATGTATAATATGGGGGGTAGAGGTAAGGGGTGAGGTGATAAACAAAAGCAGATCGTCTGCGAAAAGAGCACATTTGTGTGTCTGCCCGCCACACTGTACTCCCTGAATGTCAGGGTGACTTCTCATGGCTATTGCTAAGGATTTAATCGCCACTGCAAAAATTAGAGGCGAAAGAGGGCATCCTTGTCTGGTCCCCCTGGCAATATTAAATGGTTCTGAGTAGCAATTTTGCATTTTGACCTGAGTACTAGGGTTAGTGTATAGAGCCCTAAGGGTTTGGGTGAATTTAGGTCTAAAGCCCCACCTGGAAAGGGTCTCAAACAAGTAAGAC
This sequence comes from Glandirana rugosa, assembly GCA_018402905.1. Taxonomy (NCBI): domain Eukaryota; kingdom Metazoa; phylum Chordata; class Amphibia; order Anura; family Ranidae; genus Glandirana; species Glandirana rugosa. The sequence continues at coordinate 1,008,828 of BLSH010559732.1, forward strand.
CAACTAAGGGTGTCAAATGCTTTTTGAAGGTCTACGGAAAGTATGTATCCTTCATGAGGGGGTCCTCCATCCCAGTTGGAGTTTAGAAGGGAGATAATATTAACTGCTCTGTGGATCTGGTCCGGGCCTTGTCTACCTGGGATGAAACCCACCTGGTCTTCATGGATATATCCACCTATAAATTTAGACAGTCTATTGGCCATGATCTTAGTGAGGATTTTTAGGTCGTTATTAATTAACGAGATGGGTCTATAATTGCTAACATTCGAGGGATCCTTATCTGGCTTGAGAATAACTGCAACAGAAGCTAAATTACCCTCTTTCTGGAGCTTAGACCCATCCTGGAGAGAATTGAAAAATTTAGCTAAAACGGGAGCAATTGTGGAACCGAAAGTTTTATAATAGGCCGAGGAGAATCCATTATTTCCGCTTCTGTGAACGGTTGTTCTAAAGAGTTCCTATGATCAGTGGTAAGTTTAGGAAGAGAAATCTTATTTAGGAAAGTTTCTTGTAGATGGGGAAAAGAAATATTCTCCTTCTCATAAAGATTAGTGAAAAATTTCTGAAAACATGATCCTATGAGGATTCTGGGTCAAATCCCCCATCTCATCCCTTATCTTTGGGAAATAAAAGGATCTAAACCTAGGGGAAAGCCTGGTAGCCAATTTGGGACCTATTTGGTCTTTTTGCATATAAAAGTGGGCCTTAGACCATTGAATTTGTCTCTCAGTTTTGGTGGTCAAGGCAAGGTTAAGGGCCACCCTACCAGCTTCCACCTGTGCCTTAGATTGGGGGGATGGGTTCTTCTTATTTGCCTTAGAGAGCGTTTGGAATTCCTGCTCTAATTTCTCAATGGCACGCTTCCTCTCCCTATTGAGTCGAACTGCCATTTGAATAATCTTGCCTCTCATCACCGCCTTGTGAGCTGCCCAGAGTGTCGAGGGAGAGACTTCTCCATTGTCGTTCAGCTGAAAGTATTCTTTAAGTTCTTTCTCCAGCAATGTACAGTGTACTGGATTGTTTAATAATGCTTCATTCAAACGCCAGCGTGGTTTCCCTCTCAGGCCTGAATTCGCTTTAACTTGTAACATGACTAGCGAATGATCCGACAGGGGAGAGTCTCTGATATATGCTTTAGCAATCAAGGGGATGTTTGAGGCAGGAATAAAGATGTGGTCTATTCTTGCTAAGCTCTGATGGGGGGCAGAGTAGTGTGTGTAATCTTTTACTCTAGGGTTACATTCCCTCCATATGTCAACCAGCCCTAAATTATAGAGGAGCTTCACGAGTCTGAGGCTATTTTTGGTTGGGCGGAGGCCCTGGGAATGGCCTTTTTTCAATTTGTCGAGCGCGTGATCAAGCGCCACATTAGAGTCGCCCCCCATTATTACATTCCCTTCCAAGTGAGGGGAGAGTAGCTTGAACATTGTTTGAAAGAAGTTCAATTGACCCTGGTTTGGAGCGTAATAAGAAATAAAGGTGAAAAGTGATCCTCCCAAGTCACCTGATAGTAAAATAAACCGACCCTCAGGGTCTTTGATCTCTTTCTGAGGTACGAATGTTACCCGTTTGGCAAAAAATACCTCCACATCTCTAGTCTTATCTGTGGCATTTGCCAGGAAAAATTGGGGGGTATTTAGCATGGAGAAACTTAGGGTTGAACTGCCTTGGAAAATGTGTTTCCTGAAGCAAGAGCACATCAATATGCGGGGAATGTGCTGCTGAAAAATACTTTTTTCTTTTCATTGGGGAGTTGAGGCCTTGTACATTGTGTGTAGCAACACTTAGTTTCCCCGCAGGATTACCGGTCGTGGCCATGAGGAGGAAAAGGTAAACTATGCATCACTGAGGAAAGGCTTACCTGAGACCTTATGCAATTATTAGAGATCCTACCAGTAACGGAGCCAACAGAGAAGAACCCCTGGTGCCTGGGAGAGAAAAAAAGGGTTAAGGAGATATTGAAAAATAAACACGGAAAAAAAAATAGGAGAACAAAACGGATCAGAGGGGGGAGGTGAGGGTCCACCACCCGAATCCTCTGAGGTCTGACGCTGGAGGGAAGAAAACTCGCCTCCAGGGTCAGACAAGTAATAAGTCGTAACTGCCCTAATGGCAGTGTTACCCCTGACCGGGGAGATACCCACATGCGGATACCCAAGACAGAGGGAGGCGCATAGCAACCGCCTCGGCCCATTCCCGGACCCAAAATAAGAAAATTAAGTCAAAACCTGAAGGAAGATCTGATAGCATCAGCAAAAATGAGAACCGTAAGGCCTGCCCCATGTGGGGCCCCCCAAGAGGTGACCCACGACCAGGAGAGCCAGAGGGAAGCCAAGCCTCCCTAAAGGGACACATCCCCCCCTAACCGTCCGGATTCAGGGGGCGTAAATGTTAAATGGCAACAAAGTAAGAACCCCTGGGGTCCTCCAACATACAAACCCATCTACCTAGGAGTTAAATCTCTATTTCGCAATAACAATTTCAGAGTCAAACATGTCGAGGCACCTCTCCCCCACCTCCACCCCCCTTCAAGTGGTCGGGAGGACGGAGGCGAAGGAAGGAGCACCACTACTAACCTCTCAGATTTAGGATTATTAGAACAATATATAAACAAATATAAACAAATAGAATGGATAACCACAAAAAAATAAGAAATAAAAAAAAGGGCTCCTACGTAAGGGAGTCACTCAGAAGGACAAAAGTTGGAAACACCTTGCAGAGCGAAGAATTAGTGACTACAAGGTGTTCAAACACTTAGACTCCGAGATTGGGATCTGGAGTCAAGGGGGGTGAGAATCCTTAGAGCGCTTAGGTTTTTGGCTCCGCCAGAGCTGGGTGACAGGACTCTGAGGGGAGGGTCTCTTGGAGGATCCTGCTGCTTTGTTGAACAATGTGAGAGAGGAGTCCTGTGAGATGAGATTAAGTCGTAGTAAGAGATGCTCTCCTTCTTGGAATGTAGAAAAGCCATAATTCTTGCTCTTGAAATTGAAGGAAAGGTGGAAAGGAAAGGACCACCAGTATTTGATAGCCGACTTCTGGAGGACTTCCAGTAGAGGTTTCAAGGATCTCCTTTTTTGGATGGTGGCAGGGAGATCCGCAAAGATTTGGACAGGGTGACCTTGGATGGACAGGTTAGGGGAGTTCCTAGAGACTTTCATGATCTCCTTCTTCACACTGTAAAAATGGGGTTTCACCACTATGTCTCTGGGTAGACCATCTGAGCGAGGGGGATGTAATGCTCTATGAACCCTGTCAAGTTGCAGACGATGCTCAGGGATGTCTGAAATAACCTCTTTGATAAATTCAGTAACTGCTACTCGGACGTCTGTAATGCTCTCAGGGAGGCCCCTAATCCGGAAATTGTATCTCCTGGAACGGTTTTCCAGGTCATCTATTTTAGACAACGCTGTTTCTAGCTGGTCTTGAAGGTCCTGGATTCACGCTGTGTTCTGATTAGCTCTTGAGACCCTTTGTTCCATTTTATGTTCAATTGCCTCAATCCGGGTACCAAGATTTTGGAGGTCAGCTTGAATAACTGTAGTAATTTGAGAGGCTGTTTGGGCCAAACCTTTTGAGAGCATCTTTGAGAATACCTCCATCATCAACTGAAAATCAGCATGAAGTGTGGGGGAAAGAGATCCGGGCGATACCGCAAGAGGATTGTCCACTGCTGGGTCCTTGTGTGAGGTTGATATTAATTCATCAAGGGTCCTTTCTAGAAGTGAGATACTGGAAGCTGGAGAAAGGGTCTGGGCAGAAAGTTGGGTTCCTGGGAGGGGGCCAGGGGAGGAATGGATTTGTGACCCCCCTCTGACCCTGCTTCCATGTCGTCTCCTCTGTCACCTGTCACCTGTGGGGATCTTAAGGCAGTGGGATCTGCTCTGGTGAGAGAGTCATTAAAGCCCGGCTGTCGAGATAATTCTCTTCTGACTGTAACCGACTCCATAGTGATTGACCCCTTCAGGGGTGGTTATCCTTATTTTTCTCCTGAGATTTTTAGAGAGGGCTGACCAAGCAATAGCTAGAACTCCCTTATTCTTAAAAAGGACACTGAGATCCAGAGTTCTGTGAGCTAGCGTGTGAAAGGTCTGCAGGCTTTAGGCCCAAAGCCCTGCCTGGCGTGAGGTGCTGGTTTTGGGGCAGTAACACTAGACCTTATTGAGGTCCGCCTTATCCTCGGGGGGGTCCCAATCCCAGGCAAGATGTCACAGTCTGGCCCCCTTACCAGTCCTTTGTGTCCGGCCGCCCGCCGTGCTTTAGAGATGCGGCCGCTCCTATTCCGCCTGGAGTTATTCCAGATCACAATGACGGGGTTTTGGTCGTGGAGTGCGGTCCGTCCCGAAACCCGGATTTCGGACGTCTGGAAAGTGTGCGATCGAGTGTCTTGAGACCTAGAGTCACAGGAAAAATTCTTATTCCCTCAAGATCGATAACGAACCAGTCGGGAGAGATTTTTAGAGTCCTCTTTTTATTCCTATTGGTGGGGACTTCCCCAGTTAGTGATACCTCAGCCAATGTCAGTCTTCT
>BLSH010559732.1:1022066-1034119 GCA_018402905.1 Glandirana rugosa
TGTCGCTTCTTTAGTCTAGGTCAGTGTTTCTCAACCCTGTCCTCAAGTACCCCCCAACAGGCCATGTTTTTGGAATTTCTCTTAGACAAAATAGCTGTCCAAAATACCAAGCCATTGACTGTGATTTAAAGCACGTGTGCAAGATAAAGGAAAACCTGCAAACATGGCCTGTTGGGGGTACTTCAGGACAGGGTTGAGAACCACTGGTCTACGGGACATAAAAACACTTTTACTTTCCTGATCTTTCCTTATCTCTCCCCAGGCAAACAGTGCTCCCCTCCACTCTGGTAGTGGACTGACCCTTGACAGCCTCATGTCCATTCAGATCTATGGGTTCTGCATTTGTCTTAATGATGCCAGAGGACTGTTGGAGCATATCATAGAAGAGGCTGAAGGAACTTGGCTTAAAGTTGCTGAGGAGCCTGCAGGAACAAAGGACTAGGTAAGAAACTGCTTGTCATGGTCCACTAAGGCATAAACAAGCAACTCCACTTCATGGGAGGACCTTTTAGATTTTCGGATGTTCAGCTATAAGTAGTATCTGGGATACTCACTGCCATCCCAGGCTGGAAGGTGACAGAATTGTTCAAGCAGATGCTACCTTCAAAACACATGGCGACAGCAACTATTAATGTGTGTAAAGGGATAACTGCTGAGTTAACCAACCAACTAATAACCAACTGACAATTAAGTAATAGGATTTCAGACTACATCCATCACATGGATAGTAAAGCAATCGCAATTTCCTTACTGCCAGTTACATTTGCAATACGTGCTTTATTTAACACAACTTTCCAGATAGATTATCTCTAAAGAGGAAGTCTTCTGGCATGAAAGTCTTCCTGTGCATGCCTAATGTATTTTAATAAAATACAGTAAGTTCCTCTTTGTATGGCTTCTAATCAGCAGAGCTTGTCCTCAGTTTAGTTACAAATCATGATTTCCCTCACACTGGTCCTGCTCATGCTGTGTCTATGGGGTATGTAGTATATATACAGTCTGTAGTTTAATATACAGTGTACTGGTCCCGCTCATGCTGTGTCTATGGGGTATGTTTTATATATGCAGTCTGTAGTATTATTATATACAGTGTACTGGTCCCACTCATGCTGTGTCTATGGAGTATGTTTTATATATGCAGTCTGTAGTATTATTATATACAGTGTACTGGTCCCGCTCATGCTGTGTCTATGGGGTATGTTTTATATATGCAGTCTGTAGTATTATTATATACAGTGTACTGGTCCCGCTCATGCTGTGTCTATGGAGTATGTTTTATATATACAGTCTGTAGTATTATTATATACAGTGTACTGGTCCCGCTCATGCTTTGTCTATGGGGTGTGTAGTAGATATACAGTGTGTAGTATTATTATATACAGTGTACTGGTCCCGCTCATGCTGTGTCTATGGGGTATGTAGTAGATATACAGTGTGTAGTATTATTATATACAGTGTACAGGTCCCGCTCATGCTGTGTCTATGGGGTATGTAGTATATATACAGTCGGTAGTATTATTATATACAGTGTACTGGTCCCGCTCATGCTGTGTCTATGGGGTATGTAGTATTCATTCAGTCTGTTGCATTATTATATACAGTGTACTGGTCCCACTCATGCTGTATCTATGGGGTATGTAGTATATATACAGTCGGTAGTATTATTATATACAGTGTACTGGTCCCGCTCATGCTGTGTCTATGGGGTATGTAGTATATATATAGTCTGTAGTATTATTATATACAGTGTACTGGTCCCGCTCATGCTGTGTCTATGGGGTATGTAGTATTCATACAGTCTGTAGTATTATTATATACATTGTTCTGGTCCCGCTCATGCTGCGTCTATGGGGTATGTAGTATATATACAGTCTGTAGTATTATTATATACAGTGTACTGGTCCCGCTCATGCTGTGTCTATGGGGTATGTTTTATATATGCAGTCTGTAGTATTATTATATACAGTGTACTGGTCCCGCTCATGCTGTGTCTATGGGGTATGTTTTATATATGCAGTCTGTAGTATTATTATATACAGTGTACTGGTCCTGCTCATCCTGCGTCTATGGGGTATGTAGTATATATACAGTCTGTAGTATTATTATATACAGTGTACTGGTCCTGCTCATGCTGTGTCTATGGGGTATGTAGTATATATATACAGTCTGTAGTATTATTATATACAGTGTACTGGTCCCGCTCATGCTGTGTCTATGGGGTATGTAGCATACTGTATATATGTTATATGGTAGGAGCTGATAGTTTAATGGGTCCTCTGATGCTGATCTTTTTTTTTTATTATATTTTTATTTATGTTTCCAATATACAAAATACAAATATCACAATCCCTTTAACAATATAATTTCAAATTTCCCTACCACACCTCCCTCCTATATGGTTATCCCTCTCTCCTTCTATACATCTACATACATAGACAAACAACCTCTTTTTTATAATTTTAACTATTAATCTCTTTCTTCCTCTTCCAGTTCAGTACATTCTCTTGAACTCATGAACTTAAGTCGCTCCTATATGTACAGTTGTGCTCATAAGTTTACAAACCCTGGCGGAATATATGATTTTTTTGGCCATTTTTCAGAGAATATGAATGATAACACAAAAACATTTCTTTCACTTATGGTTAGTGTTTGGCTGAAGCCATTTATTATCAATCAACTGTGTTTACTCATTTTCCTCTTCTTGATTAGAGTTTGAACACTGCTAACTGGCATTCTCAATTCCTTGGATATCTTATCCCTTTCCTGTTTTATACAGTTCAACTCCCTTTTCCCGTAGATCCTTTGATAAATCTTTTGCTTTCCCCATGACTCAAAATCCAGAAACGTCAGTGCAGCACTGGATGAAAGATGCAAGGGTCTGTCAGGAGTCCAGAAACTCATTGACCTTTTATACACAGACACTAATTACAAGCAAACAGATCACAGGTGAGGATGGTTACCTTTAATAGCCATTCAAACCCCTTTGTGTCAACTTGTGTGCATGTTATCAGGCCAAAATCACCAGGGTATGTAAAATTTTGATCAGGGTCATTAGGGTAGTTTGTTGTCATTATGATTTAAAAAGAGAAAACACATTTGATTGATAATAAATGGCTTCAGCCAAACACTAACCATGAGTGAAAGAAATGTTTTTGTGTTATCATTCATATTCTCTGAAAAATGGCCAAGAAATCATAAATTCTGCCAGGGTATGTAAACTTATGAGCACAACTGTATATGTGTACTTACATATTTTTGCAAATATTTCCATTTTGTCTTCCCTATGATTCAATTCTTCCATATTATACATATATTCTACTCTCTTGGCCCAGTGTTTTACTGTTGGGATCTCCTGTACCTGCCAAAATTTTGGAATTAGCCATTTTGCTGCATTTATTTAGTGAGGAGTCACTGTATTCTTATATGGCTGTATTGTGAGCCTAGTATTGTGAAATAAGTAGGACCATGGTTCATTATAATATTAACTCCTGTGATCTCTTGTATCCTCTGATACTGGTCTTGACTGTTTTGATACCTCGACCACTCTGATACACAATTCAAGTTTTTTTTTACCACGGAACTGCCCACAACACATAAAAGCTTAGCACCAACCCTGTCTTAGGAAAATAGACAATAACAAAAAGAGTTAAGGAATAAACCTTATATATCAAGGCTAGAGACTTATAGCTTTTGACATACACTAAGTATCAGAACAAATAGAATATAGCTGGTCAGCACATAGAATTGAATAGTGCACTAAACCCCCAGAGCTATACTGTCCACTATTAAACTGGGGTTACTATGCTAGGTCCAAGACTGCCTGGAGGATATTATGGGGCCTAACAACCACAAATAGTTCACAGATGGTGAAATTTAGGCACATTGAGGCAGATGGGAGGGAAAGTCTCTGGATGGTTTCTTCTGCCGGCTAATGTTAAGGCCCTTTAACAGTGGTGTACTAGTGATGACTGTTTTGATACCTCAACCAATCTGATACACAATTCAAGTTTTTTTTTACCATGGAACTGCCCATGACACATTAAGGCTGGGTTCACACCTATGCGAATTGGATGCGGCTCACACCGCATCCAATTCGCATGACACTTGAAAACACATTGTTTTCAATGTGTCAGGTTCACATAGGTGCGGTGCATTCGCAGTCTGCATTGCACAGAAAACGTGTGCGTTTAATGCGGTGCAAATTCCCAGGCCATTTTGTTCAATGGGAGCACATCTGACCCGCAGATGTGCTCCGCATTGAACGGCGATTTTACGGGATCTTTCCCCTCCTCACTGCACCCCCCCCCCCTCGCCGAGCAGCCGATGCACTGCGAGAATGGACAGGAGCCACTGAACGGCGGCCCTGCCCCTTCTCAACAGCAAACAGGCTGTAATTCGCACCGCAATGGTGTGAATCCAGCCTAAACCTTATCACCAACCCTTTCCTAAGAAAATAGACAATAACAAAAAGAGTTAAAGAGTAAACCTCATATATCAATGCTAGAGACTTTTAGATTTTGACACTCACTAAGTATCAGAACAAATAGAATATAACTGGTCAGCACATAGAATTGAATAGTGCACTAAACACATTTAGAGATAGATTTATGCAGAATCATCATGTGCAGTAATCAGAGATGATGTCCACACCTACACCTTTGCTCAATACCCAGGTCAGTTTGAACAATAACATGGTCACTGAAGGTGTAGCAAGGGCAGTCGAAAAGTCTAAACCCCCAGAGCTATACTGTCCACTAGTAAAATGGGGTTACTATGCTAGGTCCAAGACTGCCTGCAGGATATTACCAGGCCTAACAACCACAAATATTTTACAGATGGAGAAATTTAGGCAAATTGAGTAAGATGGGAGGGTAAGTCTCTGGATGGTTTCTTCTGCTGGCTAATGTTGGGGCCCTTTAACAGTGGTGTACTAGTGATGATGAATAGAGGATGCAGCCTGCATTCAGTTTAAAATGCAACAGGGTGCAGGTGTGCTTTATAGTGGTGGATTGAAAAGGAAGGTAATCAATATAGGGCGTTAAAGAATCCAGTACAGAGTCAGTTCAGATGAGTAGAATAATCCTAAGTAGACATGTGCAGTTTGTTTAGATTAAACTAATCTGAAATAAGATTTGAATCGAAAAAATTCAGACAAAATTCTAATCGATTTCGGAAACAAATTTAGAGAAAAAAAAGAATATAAAATTATAAAGTAATATAATAAAAATAAAAGAATAGTAAAAATAGTAATGGAATAGAAAATAAAAGAGTATAATAGAATAGAAAAACAAAAGAACAGAATAGATTAAAATAGAATATATCAGGGAAAAGTTGTTGGCGCTAAATCCCACCACTGTGTAAGTAGTATACTGACGTAAATAACAGGCTCTAAATAAGAGTCCTATGAGAGTCCTTAGGTATGATCCGGTGGAGGCGACTTCACAAATGGCAGCTGTACTAAAGGCAAGAGGACCTCTGTAGCAAGATATGAAGGAAAGAGACGCAGCGCCTCTAAGTGTAGCATTGAGATAAAATTTATTAAGACAATGATTTCAAATACTCACAGACAAATGAGTCATGCAGGCTTTGCAGTATACGTCACTGCACACTGTGGGTAATGGAAAGTGCCACGCTGATCCGGGTGATGGTGGATGGGGAAGCCGTGTGAAGACAGTGTTCCTGGGCCAGGTCACGTCAGTGACTCCCAGCACTTCCTGGGTCTGGGAGCTGTTATGCGAACATGGCTGTTGTCACATCCCGTAGCGGGCTGGTGTATAGCTCCCATTGGAAGGCTCATGTATATTAACAAAAAAGTTTAAATGAAGAGATAAAAATAAAATTGAAAAATAAAAATGAAAAATAAAAAATGAAAAAATAAAAAATAAAATATTCTATTTTTTTTCTAAAAATTCTAAAAATGTGTGTGCCTGCATATTGACAAGGAACCCCCCTGGTTCATACTTGCACATAAGCGGATACCACATGTGCATGTCCACTCTCACCCACCCATGTATACAGATATATGCTCTCGTGCCTATACATATGCATATGACCAAGGGAACTTTTCAATGCGTCCAGCTAGGTGTGGAGGGTATACCTAGGATATAGCTAAAGTCACATGTTATGTGAAGGGGATGGGTCAGGACAAGACTGATAGACTTCATAATAATGTACATGAGGAAACATCTAGGGGTCCTGAGGGCAATCATGAACAATGGCACAATCAATCTCCAAATATCAATGTCCATATGCTTGTGGGAGTGGCACTACATGCATGCCCACCCGCATATACATGCACATAGGACCTAATGTGTGCACTGGGTTGAAGGGAATGATACTGTTACTTACAGTTGTTGGAACAGGAAGGCAAAGCAGACCTTAAAGGCCTGATGGACTATGTGGTAGCACCTACAATGTAAAAACTGGATAGGAACATTTAAATGTAGAAATGGAGTAAGTAATGCTATCCCTCTGGGATTATCTGCTGTACAAAATATATATATGTATGTATATATACAGTATCTCACAAAAGTGAGTACACACCTCACATTGTTGTAAATATTATATTATATCTTTTCATGTGACAACACTGGAAAATTACACTTTGCTACAATGTAAAGTAGTGAGTGTACAGTTTGTATAACAGTGTAAATTTGCTGTCCCCTCAAAATAACTCAACACATAGCCATTAATGTCTAAACCGCTGGCAACAAAAGTGAGTACACCCCTAAGTGAAAATGTCCAAATTGGGCCCAAAGTGTCAATATTTTGTGTGGCCACCATTATTTTCCAACACTGCCTTAACCCTCTTGGGCATGGAGTTCACCAGAGCTTCACAGGTTGTCACTGGAATCCTCTTCCACTCCTCCATGACAACATTACGGAGCTGGTGGGTGTTAGAGACCTTGTGCTCCTCCACCTTTCTTTTGAGGATGCCCCACAGATGCTCAATAGGGTTTAGGTTTGGAGACATGCTTGGCCAGTCCATCACATTTACCCTCAGCTTCTTTTTTTTTCTTTTTTTTGTAGTTTTTTTTACTATCGTTGTACAAGATATAGGTACAGGCATTGATGATAAACATGAGATATGTAAAGACATTACACGTAACGTTGCCCCTGCAGAGGGCTATGAAAACTACAAAGTTTTACAATATAAAGAGTATTGAAAGTAACTATATCATGTGTCTGGTAGGGAGAGAGGCTTGGTATGAGTATATATCCTACCTGCGGAGGGCTGAATGGGTAGCTAAGATGGAAATAGTAAAACAAAGGTAATATGATTAGGTCTGATGGAAGGTGAGAATTTACAAAGATGATAAGACTAAGTCTTGCAACTAAAGGCACTAAAAGAAAGTACATAGTAGCGGAGGTAAAGGTAATGTTTCGAGGACTAAATAATCCGGGTTCATGGTTGTGCAGACTGAAGAGTTTGTGTTTGAACCAGCGAGGTTGATGCGTTAGGTGGCAGGGCTTAGTCATAGAGAGTACTGAGATATTGGTAACTGTATTGAAGGGGGCCGTGGAAGAGGTCCTGTTCTTCAGGTGAAAGGGATCGATCCATGAATGGTTGCCACTTTTTGAAGAATCTGAGATTGCTGGTTGGGTGTGAGAAGTCTGTTGTGAGTTTTTCTCTGTAGAGGGTTAGTCGCAGCTCTTTTTTGAGGTTGGTAATAGTTGGGGGAGTTGCCAGAGTCCAATGTTTGAGAATTTGTTTGCGAGCTATCATCAGTGTTGTTAGTGTCCAGCTGTTTGGGGGGGACCATGTGATTAATTGTTTGTCCCAGTATCCGAAGATAAGGAGAAAAGGATCTCTTGGTAGTTTGACCATAGTGATTCCGAAGATGAAAGCAAGAGTTTGTTCCCAGAAAGTCTCTATGAGGGGACAGGACCAGAAACGGTGGGTTAGTGTCGGTTTTGGTTGTTGGCATAAAGGGCATAGCATTGAGTTAGTAGAGTTGGGAGATCTGGTGTAAGGGATGAAGGCACGGTGAACTAATTTAAGTTGAGATTCTCTCCAAATTTCGTTGGGGGTAATTTTTAGGATGGAGTTGTATCCTGATAGTATTTTGTGGAGTATATTCGGGTCAGGAAAGTCTGTGTTCCATTTGGCGGCTGCTTGAGTGGCTGACGTTGGTGCGGAGGCTAGTAGAATCGGTTTGTATAGGGCCGATATGGAGTAGTTTCCACTGTCCAGAGCATCCTCCAGTAGTGAGGGTTTAAAGCGAGCCGACCGCTCTCTTTCCGATGAGTGTAGGTAGCTCCTGCATTGACAATAATAGATAAAATGGGATGTCGGCAAAGAGAATGTTTCCGCCACGTCTTTGAAGGGGAGAAAGGCTCCCGTGGATGGGTTGCATAGAGAAGAAAATTTTGTGAGACCCTTTTTTTCCCACTCTAGATATGCTTTAAATTCCATTCCCGAGGGGAAACTGGGATTCCTTTGGATAAGAGTGTGTTTTGAGATGGCAGCGGGCAGTTTCAGGCACTTTCTTGTTTCTCTCCAGGCAATGATTGTGTCTCTCAGGAGGAGGCTTTGTTTCAAGTCTTGCCGAAGGAGATTTGGTTTGGTGTGAAGTAAGGCCTCCAGTGAGAAAGGATGGGCCAGGGCTGATTCCATTTCATAGGACATGTACTGAGAGGACTTAGATATCCAGTCTAGACCTATACGATTTAAACATACCAAGTTGTACATTCTAGTATTAGGTAAGTTTGTCCCCCCCGCGCTCCTAGGGAGATGCAATTTGTGGAGGGCAATGCGGGCCCTTTTTTTCACCATAGGAATTTGGAGAGTGCACTATGGAGTAGTTGAGTATCTTTATGTTTGAGAAGCAAAGGAATTGTTTGCATGGGGTATAGAAGTCTAGCGAAACTCACCATTTTATACAGAAAGCATCTCCCCAGGAGCGAGAGGGGGAGATCCATCCAGCCCTCCAGTTCCTGTGTGATCTTGGAAATTAGTGGAGGAAAGTTGAGAGAGTAGATAGAGGAGGGGATTTTGCCTATTTTCACACCTAGGTAGGTTATGTGGGATTTAGCTATGGAAAAGGGGGATTCTAGGGCCCAATGCGGTTTTCGGTGGTTTCCCAGACACAGGATTTCGCTTTTGTGGAAATTGATGCGTAGCCCTGAATATGACCTATACTCTTCAAAGATTTCTTTGATGACGTGTATGTCTGAGGAGGGTTTCGCGGTGAAGATTAGGACATCGTCCGCGAAAAGGGCTGAGCGAATCTCTAGATCCGCAAAAGGGATACCGTGGATAGGGGCATTGAAGGTTAGGTGTCTGGATAGGGGTTCCATGACCAGATTGAAGAGTAGAGGTGACAGGGGGCAGCCCTGCCTTGTTCCTTTAAATAACTTGAATTCTTGGGAGAGAATACCTGCGACTACCAGCTTTGCTGACTGGGAGGTGTACATTTCTTTGATCATGTGTATGAACGGGCCTTCAAAGCCCATTTTATTAAGCACTAGGTTGAGCCATTCAAAATTGACATTGTCAAAGGCTTTTTCTGCATCCAAGGCAATGATGGCCAGGCCTGCTTCACTGTGCGAGTTGGCATAGTCCAAGGCCATCATTACCTTGCGAATGTTCAAAGTGGCAGTCCTGCCCTTGACAAAGCCTGATTGTGCTGGATGGATTAGTGTGGGGAGAATATTGGCCAAGCGGGTGGCAATTATTTTAGATAGGATTTTGACATCCAAATTTAATAGGGAGATGGGCCTGTAGGATCCTGGTTCCAGTGGGTCTTTCCCCTTCTTCTCCAATAGCTTAATAATAGCTTGTTGTCCTGTGGGAAGATATGGACCTCCCTCCCAGATGTGGTGGTAAACCCTGAGGAGCGTCGGGCCTATTATTGACTGTAGGGATTTATAAAATTCGCCAGTATATCCATCAGGGCCTGGTGCTTTGGCCGGTGTTAGATTTTGGATAGTTTCCTTTAATTCTTGGGCAGTCACTGGAGCATTTAACATGGTAAGATATAATGGAGAGATTTGGGGAAGGTCTAGGGTGTTTAAGAACTCCTGGGCTTTGGGTAAGTTTATGTCATCCAGGGCATATAATGAAGTGTAAAAGTCATGCATGACTTTGGCTAATTCCTGAGGTTGGGTTCTGACGTTGCCCGCTGAATCGCGTAGAGCCCGGATGTGCGTGGGTGCGTGGGGCCCCCTACAGAGTCTCAATAAGAGTTTCCCCGGCTTGTTTCCAAATTTTAAAAAAGTGGCGTCTGATGGAGCTTTCTTGGATAATTCTAGTGTGTCTGCCCAATGGTCAAAGTCACGCTTGGCTGCTTTCCATGTAGCTATATTTTCGTTTGAATTATCGGTGGAGAGGACCCGTTGAGCAAGCTGGAGTTTCTGGCTAGCTTCCCTAAACCTGGCAACATTGTGTTTTTTGTAGGACGTGGCATAAGAAATGATTCAACCTCTAAGGTAGGCTTTGCCCGCTTCCCAAAATAGATTGGGGTTCTCGAGGTGGTTTATATTGTCTTGGGAATATTCTGCCCATGCTTTTGAAATGTATGTCTGAAAGTCAGCGACTTGAGCTAAGTGCGTGGGGAATCGCCATAATTTGGGAGTCGGGTTGGGGTTAGGATCTGACAGAGCAATCGTGACTGGGGCATGGTCGGAAATGGCTATTTCTCCTATGTCGGTTTCCTCTAAGAGTGGGATAAAGTGTTCTGTGCCGAATATGTAGTCAATTCTCGTGAACACTCTGTGGGGTGCAGAATAGAATGTGAATTCTCTATCCGTGGGATGCTGGAGTCTCCATAGGTCTTGAAGGCCGAGGGATTCCACAGTTGATGCTAGAATGGAAGGTTCAGTAGGATTGGTGTCGAGTAGCGATTTTCTGGGGTGAGACCTATCAACAGAATTGTGCATGGAGCAGTTGAAGTCTCCAGCAATAATGTGGGGGAGGTCAGGGTGTTTTAGAAGATGCGCTACTAGGTTTGTGAAGAACTGTTTATTTGGATTGTTTGGGGCATATATATTAGAGATCAGGAGGGTTCTGTCTCCCCAACTGAGTTTAACCATGATGAATCGACCCTGAGAGTCTGTATCTATTGATAGGACTTTGCATTGGAGGTTTTTACGTATTAGAATCAGGACCCCACCTTTATGTCCAATGGCTTCAGAGCCTTCTACAGTGCCCATCCAGAATTTTTTCATACGATGAAAATCGGATTGGTGGAGGTGGGATTCCTGCAGAAGGGCAATGTCTGCCCTCAGCCTTTTTAGGTGTCTCAGGATTTAAGCCTGCTTTATCGGTGACCTAAGTCCTTTTACATTTCACGAGACAATTCTCATAAGTGGGGGATGTTGATTTATCAAAGGTCGGTGGATAGGAACTAGAGGGAATTGGGTGGATTAAGATTTTACCCTGAGATTGGGATACCTTCGGGATAGCTCTGGGAGGAATGGTGAAGCTGCAAAGTTGCAAAAGACCATAACAACAGAGTGTGCACAACCGTACTGCAGATAAAACAAATGTAACATTAACAGAAAAGATTAACATAAAATACAAAACCATGGTTGGGGACTTCCCTTTTTTCCACATGTACTCACTGCATCGAGTCAGTTCCCTGTAGCAGGTGCCCTGTGAGAGTGATGTGGATTGATAATCCGTGGGGTCGGGAGTAGTGGGGACATCATGTCCAGACTCAGCGTGGTTTAGGGGATCTGGTGGAGGGTTTAGAGGTTATTTGGGGCTTGGTGCTTAGTGTAGTACTTGTCTCCTGTGCCCCCCAGTCATGCCTCCTCGGAATGAGTGAAGAGAAATGATGAGATGGAGCAGTTTAAGCTATGTTGTCATTTGGATATAAGGAATAGAGAAAAAACTCCCACACTCTGCTAGTAAATTAAATCTCTATTACCCACGCCTAATATGATTCATTGACCCAAAAAACGTAATGTTTATACATTTGTCAGCAGCCACCTTTAAATTCAAATAAATATGTAAACAACAAAAGTTATACTAATCCACAACTTATGGATCAGCATAAACCAATGTGGTAGCGCTCAGAGCTCAATCAATTAGTCCCAGAACTAAACAG
>BLSH010559732.1:1034129-1050911 GCA_018402905.1 Glandirana rugosa
AATTAGTCCCAGAACTTCTGGGACTAATTGATTGAGCTCTGAGCGCTACCACATTGGTTTATGCTGATCCATAAGTTGTGGATTAGTATAACTTTTGTTGTTTACATATGTTGTCATTTGATTGCTCCCCTGTCGGCTTGAATCTCTTAGGGTGATCCTTGCGGGGGCTCCTCTGATCAGTGGAGCGTGTAGCGGTTGGATCTCTAGATGCTACTCTGGCATAGGAGTCCTGGGGTAGAGAGCGAAGGTGACGATCCACTTCTGACGGGTCTTGAAAGGATAATTGGTCCCCGTTTGGAGCCTTCAGGCTTAATATGGCTGGGAACGCCAGGGTGAATTTTATATTACGTTTGAAGAGTTCCGCGCAGATTGGCTGGAAGGCTTTTCTTCTTCCAGCTACATCTGCCGAGTAGTCAGCGAAAATGAGGATGCTGGTTCCTTCTATGCGCAGAGATTTCAGCTGGCGATATTTCTGTAGGATCTCTTGTTTTTCGGCATAGTTCAGGTATTTAGCGATGATGGGTCTTGGGGAGTTCCGATCTGGTTTAGGTGCTCCGAGTCGATGTGCTCGCTCTACTATGCATGGCCTGTTGAGACCCAGAGCCTCAGGGATCTTGGCCCCACAGAAGTTTTCAAGAGCCGAGGAGGGGAGGGATTCTGGGACGCCTATAAACCGGAGGTTAGACCTCCTGGATCTATTTTCCAAGTCATCTAATTTTTCTGACAACCATTTGAGTTGTTTATCTTGATCTTGGTCAGATTTGTGGGTTTGATAGGCTTCATCTTCTAAGTTAGATATACGCTGCTCTGCTTCATTCAGTCTTTCGGCATGTTCTTTTAGTTCTTTATGGAAGTTGCGTAAGCCCGCCTGGACTGCTTGTTCGACTGAGCTGGCGATGGTGGGAGCCAAAAGAGCAGCCACTGCTTTGGCTATTTGCTCTGTGTCGCAGGTGCATGAGGAGGAAGGCTGGGAGGGAGGAGCACTCACCTCCATTTCACTATGTGTTGTTAGGCCTGAGGATTCCGGCCGCGCGGTTAGATCCAAAGGTTCAGGGTGCGGATGCGGATCCGAACGTGCAGACGTATCCGAACGAACGCCCGCGTCCGGGCCTCGATGCGTTGTGGAGGAACGGGAGCTGTTTTTTTCCACGAACCGGTCCATAGATGGTCTTCCGATTCCCTTATGAGCCCAATGCCTCGTTTAAGTGGTTGTTGGAGCCCACGAAGGGGAATTAAAGGCGGATTTTTGGGTCTGCTGTAGGAGCTGAGGAGAGAGGCAGCTACTCCATGAGGCGCCGGAACCGGAAATACCCTCAGCTTCTTTAGCAAGGCAGTGGTCATCTTGGAGGTGTGTTTGGGGTCGTTAACATGTTGAATTACTGCCTTGTGGCCCAGTCTCTGAAGGAAGGGGATCATGCTCTGCTTACAGTACATGTTGGCATTCATGGTTCCCTCAATGAACTGTAGCTCATTCATGCAGCCCCAGACCATGACATTCCCACCACCATGCTTCACTGTAGGCAAGACACACTTGTCTTTGTACTCCTCACCTGGTTGCCGCCACACACACTTGACACCATCTGAACCAAATAAGTTTATCTTGGTCTCAGACCACAGAACATGGTTCCAGTAATCCATGTCCTTGGTCTGCTTGTCTTCAGCAAACTGTGGGCTTTCTTGTGCATTATCTTTAGAAGAGGCTTCCTTTTTGGACGACAGCCATGCAGACCAATTTGATGCAGTGTGCGGCGTATGGTCTGAGCACTGACAGGCTGACCCCTTACCCCTTCAACCTCTGCAGCAATGCTGGCAGCACTCATACGTGTATTTCCCAAAGACAACCTCTGGATACGATGCTGAGCACGTGCACTCAACTTCTTTGGTCAACCATGATGAGGACTGTTCTGAGTGGAACCTGTCCTGTTAAACCGCTGTATGGTCTTGGCCACCGTGCTGCAGCTCAGTTTCAGGGTCTTGGCAATCTTCTTATAGCCTAGGCCATCGCTATATAGGGCAACAATTATTTTTTTCAGATCCTCAGAGTTCTTTGCCATGAGGTGCCATGTTGAACCTCCAGTGACCAGTATGAGAGAGTGAGAGCGATAACACTAAATTTAACACACCTGCTCCCCATTCACACCTGAGACCTTGTAACACTAACGAGTCACATGACACCGGTGAGGGAAAATGACTAATTGGGCCCAATTTTGACATTTTCACTTAGGGGTGTACTCACTTTTGTCACTGGAAGTTCAACATGGCACCACATGGGAAAGAACTCTCTGAGTATCTGAATAAAAGAATTGTTGCTATACAAAAAGATGGCCTAGGCTATAGGAAGATTGCCAAGACCCTGAAACTGAGCTGCAGCATGGTGGCCAAAACCATACCGTGGTTTAACAGGACAAGTTCCACTCAGAACAGGCCTCGACCAAAGAAGTTGAGTGCACATGCTCAGCGTCATATCCAGAGGTTGTCTTTGGGAAATAGATGTATGAGTGCTGCCAGCATTGCTTCAGAGGTTGAAGGGGTGGGGGATCAGCCTGTCAGTGCTCAGACCATACGCTGCACTATGCATCAAAATGGTCTGCATGGTTGTCATCCCAGAAGGAAGCCTCTTCTAAAGTAGATGCACAAGAAAGCCTTCAAACAGTTTGCTGAAGACAAGCAGACTAAGGGCATGGATTACTGGACCCTTGTCCTTTGGTCTGATGAGACCAAGATAAACTTATTTGGTTCAGATGGTGTCAAGCGCGTGTGGCGGCAACCAGGTGAGGAGTGCAAAGACAAGTGTGTCTTGCCTATATTCAAGCATGGTGGTGGGAGTGCCATGGTCTGGGGCTGCATGAGTGCTGCCGGCACTGGGGAGCTACAGTTCATTGAGGGAACCATGAATGCCAACATGTACTGTGACATACTGAAGCAGATCATGATCCCCTCCCTTCAGAGACTGGGCCACAGGGCAGTATTCCAATATAATAACAACCCCAAACACACCTCCAAGACAACCATTGCCTTGCTAAAGAAGCTGACGGTAAAGGTGATGGACTGGCCAAGCATGTCTCCAGACCTAAACCCTATTGAGCTTCTGTGCGGCATCCTCAAATGGAAGGTGGAGAAGCGCAAGGTCTCTAACATCCACTAGCTCCGTAATGTCCTCATGGAGGAGTGGAAGAGAACTCCAGCGGCAACCTGTGAAGCTCTGGTGAACTCCATGCCCAAGAGGGTTAAAGCAGTGCTGGAAAATAATGGTGGCTACACAAAATATTGACACTTTGGGCCCAATTTGGACATTTTCACTTAGGTGTGTACTCACTTTTGTTGCCAGCGGTTTAGACATTAATGGCTGTATGTTCAGTTATTTTGAGGAGACAGCAAATTTACATGGTTATACAAGCTCTGTACATTCACTACTTTACATTGTAGCAAAGTGTCATTTCTTCAGTGTTGTCACATGAAAAGATATAATCAAATATTTTCAAAAATGTGAGGGGTGTACTCACTTTTATGAGATACTGTGTATATATATATATATATATATATATATATGTATTTACACCCTTGAGAATAAAATAGTGATTGTTGCAATATCTTATGTCACACAGCATTTGCATAGCAGTTTTTCTTTTTTTGGGGGGGTGCACTTTAATTAATTTTAATGCAAATAAACAATATATAACCCAATTGGTAAAGTGTAAAAGCCGATGTTATGTCTGTAGCGCCCCCAAAGTGTAGGTAAGATCTTTTTGCTAGGAGAGGCAAAATTTAGACAGGCCTGGCTGTAGGTGCAGGCCTGAATGTTTTGATCTGAGCTGGGGAGTGGCTGGAGATGGAAGGAAGGAACACTGCCTGGAGTTTCCTCCCATTTGAGCAGAGAAGGCTCTGGAAAGGAGGATGGATGAGGAGGTGTCACTTCCTGACTTATGACAAGGAGCCCTGACCAATCTACAGTCTGGATTGGCAGGGGGCAGGCCTCCTGACACACAGCAGTCTGCCAGCAGGGGGGAGGAGAAGTCAGATGGAAGTGTGAAAGATGTAGCAGAGGTGCTGTGGAGGCCTCTACCCGGGAGGGAGCCCCCAGTCTGGGGGGGGGTGACCTTGAGGCTGGAGACTCGGATGCAGCCAGGAGTGGGGTTGATTCCTGGAGCAGCACAGGGGACTAGGAGAACAGCAGAGGTGCTACTGAGAACACTTTAAAGTATTCACTGGAGTCGGTGAGTGACAGACCCCGAGAGCTGGAGGAAAGGCTGGAGTAGGCTGGGAGAGGAATAGTGGACAGTCTGTGGAGGTCTCAGGAGCCAGTCAGGGGAAGCAGTGTCACTGGGAAGAAAGCAGGTCTATGTGACCTGGAAGAAGGATGGGTTGGAAGTTGTAGTCCATGAAAGGCCCAGCTAGCACCAACGTACTAAGCTACACTCTGAGGGATCATTGACCCTGGCCTGTAACAGGTGGTCCAGAGGTCCTGTTGACAGGCCTCACCATGTGCTAGCTGTGGTGAAGAGAAAGGAATGGAGTGAGCCTGATAAATTTCCCTTCAGGTCTGGCAACCAAGAGAAGTGCTGGAGAGAAGTGAAGGAGCAATAGTCTGCAAGAGAAGTGCTGGAGAGAAGTGAAGGAGCAATAGTCTGCAAGAAAAGTGCTGGAGGAAGTAGAGTGTATATACGATCGTGTATATAGTAGCTCCTGTAACCAACCCCTTTTCCCCATCCAAGTTAATTCCCTAAATAAAACAAACAAAAACAAGAGCCAGCATGTTCAGTAACTTTGGATGTGTGAGATATGGTGGGACTGAGGGCAGCTATAAGGTGAACCACAACTACCAGCCACTCTCAAAGGAGCACTCAAATGGCTACACGTCGAGTAAATAGATACCTTTCATGTCACGCTTTAAAATTGGGCACACTCAGAATACAAGCAAGGATCAGTTAGGCTTTCCCCAATTCAAGGAGTTCCTAACAGAGATGTTAACCAAAGTGGAAACATCACTCAAAACGGACATTGCGGCAATCCGGATGGACATAGGGCAGGTTCTCCATAGTGTGGAGGAGGCAGAGGAGAGACTGGACACCCACGAGCAATAACTTGAGGAATTCAATGAGCAGATGAAAATATTAAACAGAACAAACAGAGCAATCCTTTATAAAATGGAGGACCAGGAAAATAGAAGTCGAAGGAAGAACCTCCGAATCAGAGGGCTATCGGAGAAGTACAAAGAGTAGTAGCTATTGGGAATAATGCATAACTTATTTAACCCAATATTAGTGAAAGAACCCACCAAAACAACAAAAATTGATAGGGTACACAGGATAGCGAGATATCAATTTTGGGAGACGGAGATCCCTAGGGATGTGATAGTGAGATTCCACCAAGCAGTAGAAAAAACCCAGATTATGGAGAAGCTACGGAAAGAGCTGGGAATTTCATACAAAGGAGCCGATTTACAGATATTCTCCCACTTGTCGAGGGAGACCCTGACAAGGCGAAAACTCCTTAAACCCTGAAAGAACAAATGAGATCAGCTAATATAATATACTGGTGGGTATTCCCTGCATGTCTAAAAGGGAAAAAAGATGGTCGGTCTGAAGTACTCAGATTCCCTGAGGACCTAAAAGAGTTTTGCGAGAAATTGGATCTCACAATCCCAAAACTCCCAGGTTGGGAAGAAGAAGAAGGGGGAAGAATGACAATCCCAAATAACAGAAGATGGACTCGCAAAGAAGGTAGAAGAGGGTTGGGAATGGATTGAGAATGGAGGAGAAGATGTATATCGCTCCTCCTGAAGAGATAGAATAAATTTGTTGTAGATCTGAAGCTTCTGAGGGAGAGCAGAGGTTCAGGGGAGTGGGGGAGGGAAGAGAAGGGAAAGGAAAGGAAAACATAAAATGAAATAAGAGGACATAAAAAGGCTTGGGAGAGGGAGAGGGGGAGGGGAGGAGGGTTGGTGGAATGGCGGAATGGGGTACAAGAGCTTGGTGACCGAAGGGACCCCGGGGAGGTGTGGACACAGAGCTACAGCTGGACAGATGTGGCTTGGTCCATACATTGAACGAAAATGGCTGATTGTTCAACCCTCCGAGGGATTGATATCCATTGGGGGATGAGGGCTGGAGGGGGGGGGGGGGTATGGGCAGGTGGGGTTTAGAGCGGTGGGGTTTAGAGCAGTTTTTCTCTTGGGGTTTTTTTTTGTTTTTGTTTTTGTGGTTGTGTTTTTTTTTTTTTTGTTTTTTTCTTTCTCTCTCTCCTCTCTCCTTTCCCTTTCCTCTGGTTACCTCTGATAAATCAATAAGGAATGTGAGAGCTGGTTGCTCTCTCTTTTTTTTGACGGTATGACTACAATAAATCTAGTAAGCTATAATGTAAAGGGACTCAATACCCCTAATAAAATATATAAGGTTAATAAGGAATTAGACTATTATGGGGCTGATATAGTGTGCCTCCAGGAGACACATATTGCACATGCCTCAGGATCTCAGGATAGAGGCTATCTACGCACTTGTTTCCTCTATGGTTTTATGGTGACTCAACATCGACTCAATCAAGGGGTGTAGCTATTGGGTTCAATAAAAATGTGAGCTTCAGGCTTAAGGAGCAGTTGGCAGATACGGAGGGAAGGTTCTTGTTTATAAAAGGGAGTCTGTTTAATATGGAATGTACGCTTGCAACACTTTATGCCCCAAATAAAGAGCCAGTGAAATTTCTCAGGAAGACCCTAAAAAAATGATGGGCATTTAAGGAGGGGAGACTTATAATAGCAGGAGATTTCAATGTGTCTATAGACCCACGGGTAGATTCAATAGATGTCCAGTCAGGATAATGAACCACCCGCCCGGACGTCATTGTCTATACGCCGGGCGGAAGTGGTTAAAAATGCAACAATTAAACCCATTTCTATATCAGATCACGCCCCAGTGGTAGTTCGGATCGAGGTAAAGGAGAGAGTCACGGGGGGGAATGACTTGGAAACTAAATGATTCCCTACTGCAGGATATAGATGTAACAAATAGGAAAGAACAAGAACTGGAAGAATTCTTTACTGTTAATGATACCCCAGAGACCTTGAGGGCCCTGTTGTGGGAATCCCACAAGCCGTATATTAGGGGGATTTTGATGGGTATAGGGGCGCAAAAAAAAAGGGAAAGATGAGTAGGCTATATAGAGAGATACAGGAACTAGAGCAACAGACTAGACCTAAAGGCATCCCGGAGAGACAAGAACAAGAGAAAAAAAAGTGTTTCATCTAGTAATAAAAGAACAACATCAATGGGGGAATAAACCAGGGAAATGGATGACTAGATAGGTAAAAGAAAAAAAAAATGCCTCCTTTGTACCTAAGATTAAAAACAAAAAGGGAGAGGTGGTAAATTCATCTCCTGAAATCGTGAAAGTATTCCATCAGTATTATAGCCAATTATATAAGGTGAGACAAAACGAAGAAAATAAGGGCGAGGGAGAAGAAAATTTTGTGGTGCAAGAGTACCTGTGGGAACTGGACTTCCCTGGGACCTCTAGGGAAGAATTGGACCATTTAGAGGCACCAATTACCCAAGAGGAAATGCTCAGATCGATAAAAAATATGGCCCTGGTGAAGAGCCTGGGCCCTGATGGGTACTCTGTACTATATTACAGAAAGTTTCAAAAAATCTTGATCCCTAAACTTTGTGAGTACTTAAACAGTCTGGCTGAGGGAGAGAAAATGAGAGAGGAATCAGTATTAGCCTATATAACCCTCATCTTGAAAGAAGGGAAGGTCCGTGTGCCCATCAAGTTACAGACCAATATCCTAGTTAAATATAGATACAAAGATATTTTCTAAAATAATTGCTGAGAGGCTTAAACCACTCCTACCGGGATGGATCCATGAAGATCAGGTGGGGTTTGTAGCTGGAAGAGAGGGAAGAGACAACAGTCTGAGAACACTCTCGGTAATACATGAAACAAGCAGGAGAGGAGCCCCAGCCATACTCCTGTCGACTGATGCTGAAAAGGCATTCGACAGGGTAGACTGGGGCTTCATGATGGGTACATTGAAGTACTTGGGGATCGGAGACAAGATTATGAGGTGGATCTCCACTTTTTATCATCATCCTACAGCCAGGATCAGAATAAATGGGACCCTCTCCCATGTGTTGGAATTGTTCAATGGCACAAGGCAGGGTTGCCCCCTCTCGCTGATGCTGTTTGTGATAGCACTTGAACCCTTATTGATGGCGATACGGAGGAGTGCAGATATTCTCCGTTTAAAATGAATACAGCTAAATCAGAGATATTAAATATAACCACCGCTAGGAAAGAACAACAAGAAATGCAAGCGGAACTTCCCTTTACATGGTGTAAGGAGGAAATGGGATACTCTGGGATCAAACTAACAAGATCAATAGAACTATTATATAAGGCTAACTACATCCCAATGCTCAATAAGGTTAAGAGACAGTTGAATAGGCTTAGACATAGACCCCCCTCTTGGATAGGGAGAATAAATGCACTAAAAATGATAGTACTACCACAGTTAATATGTATGTTCCAGATGATACCTATTAAAACACTACAGGAATAGGAAACAATGTGCCATAGTGCTAAAATTTATTTGGGCACACAAACACCCTAGAGTTTCTTACGCAACCTTAGTTAAAGGGAAAAAGACAGGGGGATTGGCAGCACCCAATTTTAAGATATACTATCAGGCAATAGTCATCTCTAGGATAGCAGATTGGATTCATAATAAGGGAGGAAAAACTGGGTGAATATAGAAAATATACAAAGTTGAGTAAATTTGAGTAAGATCATCTGGATATCAAGACAGTATAGGGAAATGGCTTAGGGAATAAATCCACTCACACAAAACACTTTTAGGATAAAAATAGACAGTACAATTGAAAATATAATGCACCTTTGATTTCTTTAATAGACACTAATTATTTTAAACCTGGAAAAGAGGAACACATATACTTCACTAGATGGGCAAAAAAGATGAAATATTATTATTAGATATCATGAAAGGAAATAGGATATGCACATTTGAGGAAATCACATAGATATGGGGAACTATGCCATTAGATAGATGGAGATATGCACAACTACAACACTTTGTACAGTCACTACATAGGCTATTGAGAGAAAAGGAAAGATGAGATCAATAGAAAAATGATTTAGTACTCCACAGTGTGTAGAGCACAGAATATCTAAATATATACAAAATATTGATAAAGGAAATAGAACCCAGGGAAACACCATATCTGAAGAAATGGGAGGAAGAAATATGAGCTATTAAGGATGAGTAACATAGGAAGAAAATACTAGAGCTTACATGTTGTTCAGCACGAGACTCTGGGACAACAGAGATGTTCTATAAGTTAACCACTGGCCGACCGCCGATCGGCATTTGACGGCGGCAAAGTGGCTCTGTAAGGCGAATCGCCGTCATATGACGGCGGCTGCCAGATCGCGCACAGTGGGCGCGCCCGCGCGCTCACTGTGTCCGGGGAGGGCCAGGGAGTGGGTGCGGCGGAGTCGATCTCTGCCGGCCACCCGCGATGCCCCCCCCGGAGTGAAAGAACGGAGGTCCGTGTAAATAAACACGGACCTCTCTTCTGTGAAGGGGGAAGGGCTGTGATCACAGTCTTCCTGTACATGGAGGCTGTGACCACTTCCCTTCCCCAGCTAGGGCAGTCCCCCCACAGTAAGAACACGCCCAGGGAACATAGTTAACCCTTAGAGCGCCCCCTGCAGGTTAACCCCTTCACTGCCAATGACATTTACACAGTAATCAGTGCATTTTTATAGCACTGATCGCTGTATAAATGCCAATGGCCCCAAAAAAGTGTCAAAATGGTCCGACATGTCCGCTGAAATATCGCAGTACCGCTAAAAATCGCAGATCGCCGCCATTACTAGTAAAAAATAATAAAAAAAAAAAACCCAAAAATGAATTCTCATCATCCGTAAACGCGACCACTTTTGCGCAAACCAATCAATGAACGCCGATTGCGATTTTTTTTTATCACAAATATGAGGAAGAATATAAATCGGCCAAAAACAGTGAAAAAAAATGTTTTTTTATATTTTTTTTTTGGATTTGTATTTTTGCAAAAAGTAAGAAATTTGTTTTTTTTTTTTGCAAAATTGTCGCTCTTCTTTTGTTTATAGCGGCGATCAGAAATGACGCAGCGGTGATCAAATACCACCAAAAGAAAGCTCTATTTGTGGGAAAAAAAGGACGCAAATTTTGTTTGGGTACAACGTCGCAGGACCGCGCAATTTTCAGTTAAAGCAACGCAGTGCCGAATCGCAAAAAGGGCTCCGGTCCTAAAGCTGGAAATCCTTTCGGGGCTGAAGTGGTTAATAGCAAGATGATATACGACTCCGCAGAGAGAGCAAAGGTTTGAAGCTGAGGGCCCCCCTCCCCCGGTGTGCTGGAGGGGATGTGATGCCCTGGGGACGTTCTCACACTTATGGTGGGACTGTATCAAGATTCAACCTTATTTGGAAAAGATCATCAAAGGGATCCATAAAATAACAGGAGAGCAGATTGAGCTGGGACCATGGAGATGCCTATTCCATGACACAGAAAAACCGGTGAAACAATACTGGGGCACCTTAATCCCACAGCTACTAAATGCGGCTAAAAGCCTAATCCCTAGATGCTGGAGAACATTGGAGGCTCCAGCGCTGAAGGATTGGATAGCAAAAGTGGATGGCATAAGAGCCATAGAAGAAACAATATATACATATGAGGACTCCTTGGAGAGATATCAAGCTAAATGGGGGTACTGGCTAAAATATAAGAAAACAGTAGAATGCCTGATGTGGCTGGAATCTGAAGGGCGATACTATTAGAATTAAAAAAGAGATCTGGGGATTCCAGGAGAGGAGGTGTCTGGAGGGGAGAGGAGGGGATGAGAGGGAGGCATTAAAGACAATAATAAAGGTATGAGGGAGATAGGGAAACTCTTAGGAATTTTAGAATGAAGATGTGGTTTTTAGACGCTACGCTTTTTGTATGTTACAGACTAACCTGAACATAATGAAGGATAAAAACAGAAGATAAAAGGGAAAAAACATACCAAGATGATGCTTGAGAACATTCCCGATGCATGAGTTATTACAATGAGTCTTAAGGAGTGAGTGGTTGAGGTCTGATTGGTATTAAAAAAAAAAAAAAAAAAATTGGGCACACTCGTGGAATGGCGACATACTACGATACTTAAGAATCTCCATGGGTGATGCTTTAAACATTTTTTTACTGGTGTAGCGCCCCCATAGTGTAGGTGCGTTTTCTAGCAGTGATTTTGTCTAGGAGAGGTAAATTTAGTCAGGCCTGACTGTAATGTGCAGGCCTGAATGTTTTGATCTGGGATGGGAGGAGTGGCTCAGGGAGGATTGGGTGGATTTAACAGATGAGGTCACCAGAACCTCCCACTTCTTTCTAGAAACCTGGAGAAGGTTTTCTGGTCAGAGAGCTGGGAGATGGGTGGAGTCATCTGGAGTGTTCTGAGGAGCACTGACCAATCCCCAAGCAGGGTTGGCAGGGGGCATGCCTCCTTAAATACTCAGAGGTAGCCCAATCTGGGAGGAGTAGTGTCAGGTGGAAGTCTGGAGATGTAGCAGAGGCGCTGTGGTGCAGGCCCCTACCCGGGAGGTCACCCCCAGTCTGGGGAGGGTGACCTTGGGGCCTGGGTGTTCGGGTGCAGCCAGAAAGGAGAGTGATTCCTGGAGCAGCACAGGAGGAACAGGAGAACAGCGGAGGTGCTACAGAAGGAGTGAGAAACTCTAACGTATCCACCGGTGCGGTCAGTGATGGTCCCTGGGACTGGAGGAGAAAGTGCTGGAGCAGGCTGGGAGAGGAATGGTGGACAGTCTGTGGAAGCCAGTCAAGGGAAAGGAGAGCCACTACCAGAGAGCAGGGACCTGGAAGAGGATGGGCTGAGAGTTGTAGTCCGTCAAAGGCCTGGTTAGCACTAAAGTACTTTGCTGCACATTCAGGGACCCGTGATCCCTGGCCTGTAATGGGTGTTCCTGAGGTCCTGATGAAACAGGGTAGGCCTCACCACGTGCTAACACGGTGAAGAGAAAGGTACAGAGAGGCCTGAAAAATTTCCCTTCAGGCTAAAAACTAAGTTCTGGAGAGAAGCAAAGAAGTGTAAAGTAGTGAGTTCTGTGTATTGCGAGAACTGTAAGAGAAATGGTCAGCAAGTGAAGTGCTGGAGAGTTGAAAGGAGCAATAGTCTGAAGAGGGAGGGTCTGCAGTGAAGTGTGCATTGTACAAGTGGGCTTGTATATGGCATCCTTGTACCATAATTCTCTGGGCATCCCACAGTCACCCCTTATCCCCATCCAAGTTATTAAGAGCCAGCCTGGTCAGTGTCTCCGGATATGTGATATATGGTGCGACTGAGGTCAGCTATCAGGTGAACCACTACTACAAGGGAGCACATGGCTACATTGGTAATCTGTTTAGTTACAGAGGAGGTCTGGAACTAGAATTATTGCTCTCATTCTAATGTTTGTGGCGATGTGTGGTGCGAACACTGCATATGCGTGCGCAACTTATGTATGCGTTCATTTCTGCGCACGAGCACGGAGGGATGAGGGGGCTTTACTTTTTTTTATTATTATTTATTTTTATACTGTCCCTTTAATTTTTTCTTCAATCATTTTTATTCCTATTACAATGTAAAAATTACATGTAATAGAAATAAGGGCTTACAGGTTCTCTTTATTGAGAGATCTGGGGTCAATAAGAACCCAAATCTCCCCTCTACCTTTAAAAGCAAAAGATCAAAAAAAATTGATCTTTTGCTTTAAAAAAAAATTGTTTTCTTCCTCCCTAGACCGGAAGTGATGCCATGACATTGCTCCGGTCCTCCAAGGCCATAGAGGTGATCATAGACGATCTGGTCTCTGGTAGCCTCTATGGCAGCTGTGAGAACTGTCAGGTCAATTTTTGGGCGTGCTGGTAACAGCGGTAAGCCCGAGAAACACCGGCAAGCTGTGGGGGGGGTTTGAGAAGACCTCTCCTGCTGCTTCTGAAAGCCGCTTGGACCGCTTTCATGAGAAAGCCAACCACCTGCTGAAAAAAAAAATATTCAGAGGTTAGGGCTGATAGCTTCAGCCATAACCCCAGTAAACCACTTGCAAGCCACAATGTATGTATATGCATTTCGGTCTACAAGAGAAAGGACACCACCAATTTCTTACCTGAAACAGTGGTGTGATCCTTTTGGCTGTGCTTTGAGGCAGAGCTGTGTAAATCTCAGGACTGGATGAAGATAAATGTATTTTAATCTGTGTATTTAGTTATTCATCTAGAACCCAGCTTTTAATACATTCCATGTGTTTTGTTCTCAGACAGACTTCATGACACGTCTGGACAGCGATGTGTTGATCAGCCTGCAAGAACTGAATCGATAGAAGGGAAGTCGGTCACCATCCCGTGCCAATTTGCATTTCCAGAACCGGAGAACAGCATTGCGTCCAAAACTATCATTGTGAGAGCATCTGATAAATTTTTCTGTAATGGGGATAATGCGGTCATTTATAACTCCAATACAGGATTTTTCTCCCCCAAGTATCAGGAAAGGCTAAATGTGGCATTCGATCCAAGACACAGAAATGTCTCAATAACCATAAACAATGTAATGAAGGAGGACGCTACAGATTATTGCTGTCGCATAGAACTCAGTTTTATCGATGGGAGCCACCAGCAATGGCAAATCCCAAATGGCACAAAGCTTACAGTGAAAGGTAAGCCAAGGTCAGACTTTTCAAAACCAAAATATATTTATTATTATGTAGGCTGATAAAATGTTCATTATGTCAAATGAGAAAGGTTCACATTATGTTGACAGTCATATTTTCTGGTGGCAGTTAACTGGAATATATTTAGCTAGAACATATCTGACCCTATTCCTTTAAAGTGAAACATCACCCCCCTGCCATGTTATTTTCTCCATCTTACCTTGGGGTGGATGTAAACCCGATTAGTGAAATTTGAGCTGGGCACATATACATGCAGTGTTATCTTATCTCTCTCCAAAGCACTAAGTCCCGTGGCTTTCTAGTGCTCCATTCTTCTGTTATCAGCATAATAACTTCTGACAAGTTCTCTGACACATGAGATAATACCAGCCTGAATTTTGTGTCAGGGTGGGTGCTATAAATAGATTAGCAGAAAGCTGCTCTATTCACAGCACAGCTCTGAAAGTCTCTGCATATGTGGGGGGGGGGGGGGAGGGTGTGCCTTTCCTCCAATCAGCTATCTCCCAACACTACACTGCTACTGCTGAATGAGTGTTAGAAGAAGACTGTTCTGAAGGGGTTAATTGCATTTGATTGTTTCCTCTAGTTGCTGAGAAACAGCTCTATTTAAACTTCCTGTTTCCTGTCAGTGAGTGCTGTCCGTTCTACAGCGTCTGAGTACCTGTGAGCCTCAGCTCTCCTGCCTGTAACCTGCTTCCTGTGTAGTTCCTGTTCCTGTGTACCGACCCAGCTTGCTCTGACCTGCTACCTATCTGCCAGCACCGACCCCGGCTATCCACGACCATCCGTTTGCCTGACCCTTCTGTACCTTTGCTGCCCATCTGTTAACGAACCCTGCTTGGACTTGACCACTCTCCGCCTGAACCCTTTGTACCTTGCCTGCCTGCCAGTTGCCGACCCAGCCTGAACGACCACTCTTCTGACTTGCACGACCATCCAGAGCCTCACATCACCACCTTCAGTGACCATCCGGCCCTCGTGCCATCCCGCACTCACGGGTCCCCTGTCTGCTCTACCAGGGACCCCTGAATCGGGTGCGCAAGAGTGGTTGTTCCCTGCACACGCCAGACTCCACCACCAGGATCGTGACAGTAACGGACAGCCATGTCCGAGTCTGCGCAGGGAACACCCTCTGCTATGGAGGAACTGTGCATCCATTTGGCTGGCCTCACACAGGCGGTGAAAAACTTGCAAGATGGCTACAACCGCCTGGAGGGGCAAGTGCGTGAGCTCTCCACTCCCTCCTCACCTGGAGGAACTGCAGCAGCCCGCACCATCGTGGCTCTGCCATCGGAGCCCAAGGTCCCCCTTCCAGACAGATTTTCTGGGGATCGGAAGAAGTTCAGAGCCTTCCGCAGCTCCTGCGAGCTGTACTTCAGTCTCCAGCCCCGCACCTTCTCCCTGGAGGGCACTAAAGTGGGACTGGTGGTCTCCCTGCTACAGGGGGAACCGCAGACCTGGGCTCACCGACTCTGGGAGCAGAGAGCGCCTGAAGTAGCTACCCTGGATGCCTTCTTTGATGCCATGGCCAAGCTATATCAGGATCCCCACCTTGCAGCCACGGCTGAAGCCACCCTGCACGCCCTACAGCAGGGCCGACGTCCCGCTGAGTACTATGTAGCAGAGTTCCGGCGTTGGGGTACAGACACAGCATGGAACGACGCCGCACTCTGCTACCAATTTCGCTTGGGACTATCTGAGCCGCTAAAAGACGAGCTCGCTCGCGTCGGGGTGCCCGCGACCCTGGACGCCCTCATTAACCTGGCGATCCAAATTGATCGAAGACTCCGGGAACGCCGGGCTGAGAGAGTCACAGGAGCTTCCCCCGCTCTTCGCCCAACATGGATGATGCCTCGGGCTCCCAGTCATACGGCTCCCGCATCTACCTCTTCCACACCTGCTGACCCTTCTGAGCCAATGCAGATCGGACTTCTGCGGCCGTCTCTAACCCCAGAAGAGAGACAACGACGCCGGGCTCTGAGTTTATGTCTGTACTGTGGGGAACCCGGACATATGGTACGGATCTGCCCTGCCAAAGCCGGTAAGTGGCCTCATCAGGATAATCTGAGGGCGACCGCTGTCATAGGTAATGTGTCTCACTTGACTCTCCGTCTCTCCTTGCAGTTGCCCGGAGGGAATATCCAGGTGCCGGCAATTATTGACTCTGGGGCGTGAAGCTGCTTCGTGGATCAGGCTTTCGCCCAGCTACACCAAATGCCCCTGCGCCCCAAGGCGCATAAAATGACTGTCCGCCTGGCCGATGGGACAGCTATTAAATCTGGCATGGTAACCACAGAAACCCAGCCTATCCCTGTGTCCACAGCTGAGGGGCACCAAGAGCTGCTCGTCCTAGATGTCATCTGCTCGCCTCTGTTCCCCATCATCTTGGGGCTTCCATGGCTCCGGGCGCATAGCCCTGTCATAGACTGGTCCTCTGGACGTATTTTGTTTCCTTCTGCCTACTGTGGCCAACACTGCCTGCTCCCATCCCGGGAGGTAGGCCCCTCACTCCTCAGCTTGGACTCTGAGCCTGAGCAGGAAACTCGCCAAGCGGTCCCTTCAGTTTACCATGAGTTCCTGGACGTGTTCAGTAAGAAGGGGGCAGATCAACTACCACCACACAGGTCTTATGACTGTCCTATCGAGTTACTTCCAGGAACAGAGGTTCCCTTTGGCCGCATCTATCCGCTGTCAGAGCTTGAACTGTCGGCCCTCAAGGCCTATTTAGATGATAATCTGGCTAAGGGGTTCATCCGTCCATCCACATCCCCTGCTGGGGCGGGTATCTTTTTTGTTGAGAAGAAGGATCATACCCTCCGTCCTTGCATAGACTATAGGGACTTGAACCGAATCACAGTTAAAAATCGGTACCCTCTGCCACTGGTGCCAGAACTCTTCCAGAGGCTCGGGTCGGCGACCGTATTCTCTAAGTTGGACCTCCGGGGGGCTTACAATCTGATCCGCATCCGAGAGGGCGACGAGTGGAAGACAGCATTCCGGACTCGTTTTGGCCATTATGAGTATCTC
>BLSH010559732.1:1053226-1072954 GCA_018402905.1 Glandirana rugosa
TGTCCGTTCTACAGCGTCTGAGTACCTGTGAGCCTCAGCTCTCCTGCCTGTAACCTGCTTCCTGTGTAGTTCCTGTTCCTGTGTACCGACCCAGCTTGCTCTGACCTGCTACCTATCTGCCAGCACCGACCCCGGCTATCCACGACCATCCGTTTGCCTGACCCTTCTGTACCTTTGCTGCCCATCTGTTAACGAACCCTGCTTGGACTTGACCACTCTCCGCCTGAACCCTTTGTACCTTGCCTGCCTGCCAGTTGCCGACCCAGCCTGAACGACCACTCTTCTGACTTGCACGACCATCCGGAGCCTCACATCACCACCTTCAGTGACCATCCGGCCCTCGTGCCATCCCGCACTCACGGGTCCCCTGTCTGCTCTACCAGGGACCCCTGAATCGGGTGCGCAAGAGTGGTTGTTCCCTGCACACGCCAGACTCCACCACCAGGATCGTGACAATGAGGAAGTGAAAATTCGAACACAATGTGCACTTTCTAAACAGTATATAAAGATGAAGACAGCAGATATAAATGTAAAACTTATGTAGGAAGATTTGTTTCATCCCCGTGTATCATCTGAGACCGTTAACTTCACTGAACATATGTGAAGGTTTACATTCACTTTAATCCACAAAAAAAATACTCACACACTCAACTCATCCAGCAATATTCTGTAAGGACTTGCCACATCACTGCTACACACCTCCACCTTTTTCTAAGGAGTGCCACACCAAAACTACATGAAAGAGTCCAAGATAATTTTTTCAGATAGGTAAGCTTTTTCGGCCATACTTCTCTTGTTGGTCACAATTACTTTTGTTCTCCTGTGACCCTGAGTCAGCTGATAGCCAGGTATTTCCGACTATTAGTTGATGGGGCAGAGCCTTGCCAGATTTGGGAAGGATCCTGACAATATTGTCAGGATCCACCCTGCTGCTTGAATGACAGCTAGCTCTCGCTTTCAGTACCGAGAGCCGAACTCAGCTGTGCCTGCGTCCTCCTCACTGGAGAGTGGCAGAGCAGAAGGTGATGAATCACAGGCACTACTCCCCACTTGGAGCACACTGAGAACTTTGCAGTCGGCGGTCATGTGAGGACTCGGTTCTCAGTGTTAAAGCCAGCATGGGTCAGCTGCCCCATCACAAAAAATGGATGTGAATATGGATGTTTGTTTATTCTTATCCTTTAATTGTTGGGAAAAAGGTCATAAAAAAACAGTCAACGCGTTCTGAGGCACCATTCCCCCTTCCTCAGGGCTACAAGAGTAAAGATAAAACATAATCATGGTTATGTGTAGATATACTGTCATGTAACTGGTAGAAGAGCCTGACATAAAGAGGAAGGCCTCTCTTACACCTCTCTGACTCAGGGCCCCTGATAGAGCGGACAGGTGGCACAGGAGAACAGAGTGGCATGAATGTCTGTGGGTCTTGTTAGCAGCAGGGCTAGACAGGGTATCCTGATCAAGCGGAGGAAGACTGGCAGTGGACCACAGCAGAGCAAGAGTGCCAAATGGACACCAGTGAGCAGCAGGTAGGAGCAAGCTAGCCCTGGCAGCAGCAGACTGACTCATGCTGGTAGCAGACAGGCGATGAGCAGGCACCATTGGATAGTAGACAGATGCTCACAGCAGACAACCCAGCAGTGACTACAATGGAGGCAGAGTCAGACTATCTGGGTCATATGCAGGCAGATGGCTCAGGTGCAGATATGTAGGCAGGAACGTAGTCAGGATACAGGCTTAGTAGGTAACAGATCAGTGGAGCAGCCGCAAAGTGACACAGGCAGAAGCGCAGGTCAGAGGCAAGCCTAAGTCGGTGCAGGTGGAGTTCAGGAGAAGTCAAGACAAGTCTGATCAGTAAGAGTAGTCAGTTGCAGAGTAACAGGTTGTAAATATACACGGGACTGCTGTAGACAAGATAGCACTGAACCATAGCACAGACAGAGGCACATGCATGTGCATGAGCACATGCACCTTTCCCAAGTGCACGTAAAGCACCATGAAGTATTGTCTAACTATGCACAGGATGCTGTCCAGAAGAGCCATCCTGTCTGCTGGTATGCTCCTCCTGACATGGGACTATTAGTCCAAACCACACATTTTAGGACATCCTAGGGGGTTAGGAGATCCCTAAGAGACCCAGCTGCTAAAATAAAACTATTTAGCTTTATCTTTTTCCCTAACGTCAGTGGGAGCTGTCTCTTCTGGGTATTTGCAGCCAGCCCCATATGTAGGGTTGCCACCTGTCCGGGATTCACCCGGACAGTTCGGGTTTGGTCTAATGCGTCCAGGTTTCAGACTGCCTGAAACTCGGACACATTATTTAGACTGGACTACGGCTTCCCAACAGGGTTGCTGGCTGCAGTTGTCTAAGCTGAGAGTGTTACATGAGAGTTACATTCTCTTTCACACTTCCCAAAGCCAGCACTAACACCTACCCCCCCCCCCAAACACACACACACAGACGGGAGAGGAGATCTGCACCTCTTCCTCCTGCCCCTACCCCTCTATGTCTGCCCACACTCCAAGCCCTAGGGCTGTGCCTCAGAAAAGGAAAATAAGGTCTGGAAATTTGAAGTCCAGCAGCCTCAGATACATCTCGATGAGAGGTGCTGACTGCCAAGGGGTGAGTGCGCTCACCATCCATCCCTGTCTGTGACTAATGTCTCCCCCCTTCTCTCTCCTGCCTCTGAGTGAGTGCACTAAGGTAAATCAGGGTTCTCAGAGCACCCCTTACATCAGAGTTCCCCTTTACACCAGAGGCCACAATGTTCCCCCTTTCATCAGAGTCCTCCCGGTACATCAGAATTCCCAGTGTTCCCCCTTAAATCAGGGTTCCCAGAGCATCCCTTATGTTAGATTACCCAGAGTTCTCCTTTACATCAGAGTCTGCAGAGTCCCTCCTTACAGTGAAAGGGAACTCTGTGGATTCAGATGTAAAAGGGGAACTCTGTGGACTCTGATGTAAAAGGGGAACTTTGTGGACGCTGATGTAAAAGGAGAACTCTGTGGACACTGATGTAAAGGTGGATGCCTGTTATTAACTCCATATTATTAGAAATGTTATTTAATAGCAAAATATATGTATAGTTTATATTATAAAAAAAAATATTGCTGTGCACCGCTAAAGTGTTCGGGTTTGACTTGAAGAAAAGGTGGCAACCCTACCCATATGACTTGCATGCATCAGACTGGTGCCTACAAGATCAAGGAAGAGCAAACTAGCCTACTAATATCACTCCACAGTGCCTGCTCTGTAGTGCACCCTAAGTCCTCCAATGGTGCATGACATGGGTATCCCGGGAGGCTGCGGGCAACTGAGGCTGTCACCGAAGACCAATCCTTTTTGCTAGATAGTGGTCCTGGAATCCATACTTTGATTGCGGGATGTGACTTTGTTTTGTGTTTCAGCACTGACAAGCAGTAAAACCGTTACCATTCTTATGGACTCCAGAAAGACTTAAGCTTCGTACACATGGGACAACGATCGTATACAACAGGTCGTACTAACGACCGTTGTATGCGATATCGATCGTTTGTATGTGCGATTAGAACAGTCGAACATACGACGGTCATACAAGGGAGTTGTATGAGCAAACAAGAAAACTTGGTCGTACCAACAAGCGCTCATACGACCGTTGTATCGTGTAGTACAGAGCAGTTGGTACAACAAGTTGTGTTGTGTAAAACACGCATGCTCAGAAGTCAGGAACGGCCGGATGCTAATTACATGCACACATAATTACAAAATAAATAGAGAGTGCTTATCACAAGTGTACAGTATTCAGTTTGTTTATTGTTGTAGAACTTGGAAGATTAGCTTATAGTGGCAGTATATACAGTATATATCTATATATAGATATACAGTATGCAGTATACTGTATATAACTATCTATCTATATATAGATTCAGTATCTCACAAAAGTGAGTACACCCCTCACATTTTTGTAATTATTTTATTCCATCTTTTCATGTGACAACACTGAAGAAATGACACTTTGCTACAATGTAAAGTAGTGAGTGTACAGCTTGTATAACACTGTAAATTTGCTGTCCCCTCAAAATAACTCAATACACAGCCATTGATGTCTAAACCACTGGCAACAAAAGTGAGTACACCCCTAAGTGAAAATGTCCAAATTGGGCCCAAAGTGTTAATATTTTGTGTGGTCACCATTATTTTCCAGCACTGCCTTAACCCTCTTAGGCATGGAGTTCACCAGAGCTTCACAGGTTGGCCCTGGAGTCCTCTTCCACCCCTCCATGATGACATCACAGAGCTGGTGGATGTTAGAGACCTTGCGCTCCTCCACCTTCCATTTGAGAATGCCCCACAGATGCTCAATACATGATGACTGGTAGGAGTCACAAAAAGTGCCACATCCCTATATAAATACAAACAGAGAATACCCCTGGGTTTGGGACTTTAAAGGCACTCATCCAATAGATTTATGTAAAAAAATATCAAAATTGTATTGGTACATAACAGGACACAGCAGTGTATTTAGGCTTTGTGCTGCCCTAGGCCTGACTAAACTCGTGCAACCCTCTAATTTAAATATGAGGACACTAGTTTTGAGGGTTTGGGGGGGGGGGGGGGGCAATGGATTCCGCTTATTTGCAGAGATTTCCTTACACTTCCTGTTTGGCTATGGGGCAGCACAACAACTCATTAGTTGGGGTCCGCTGCCTGGGCCCCTTGGGATACTCGGGTCCCCTACATATGTATGGGCTGCCCCTCCCGATTGCGGCCCTGCCAAGTCGCTTTATGGGGGTACTAGACCGATTTGCCTCCCAGGCCAATCTGCCCCATAGGACTGGCAATAAGTGTAGCACAAGCCGGCGGGGACTCTTTTCGTACTGCCCCCCTGCAAAGTGCCGTCCTAGGCCTGGGCCTTGTCGGCCTAGGCCAAGATACAGCGTTGACAGGACATATATATTAAAATACAGTGGCATGAAAGGGAGTAATCACACATGGATCATAGATGGTAACAAATACAATACAGAAAACGCCTCAATCCGACATGTTTCGGAAATCTTCCTTCTTCACTGGGATTATCTGATGAAGTTACTGTATAATTATTCCATAATGTGACTTTACATCTGTTCATGCCAGAGTTAAAAACAATATAGATATAACAGCCCACATGGTGGTCTCCATTCCATAGGCCCCGATCGCCTCAGTGTGCCAACAATATGCTGATCATGTAGTTACAGTAGAGCTTTCCTATAGGTGTATGTACACCCCATACAAGGAAAAATTAGCGGGATCACTTTCTGGGAGAAAGATAAACGCAGTGTGGCCAAAGACAGACCCCTTCGGAAACCGGCCTGCAAATGGGGAGACACGTTCCTACTTGGGCTGGGATTGGATGCAGGATGGCGTAGGATCTTGCACACAGCATTATGTAATCAAACGCGACACACCCAGCTCTAGGAGAAGTGTGGGTTAGACGGTTGGCAGCAGAGAGCGGACTTACTTACCACACCTGACTGTGAACGTGGAAGTATTCCTGTTTCCCCAGATACGGCAACGCACCAACCCCTTGCTCCCAGCTGACTAGCCCCTTGCTGGGTCAGCGGGAAAGTGTGGACTATCCGGCCCGCCATATATACTGTCGGCTGATCCCTCTGTGATTTCTTAGCAAAGAACGGAGAAACTGCTGCTATGGACACAGCCGCTCCACCTACCCTTGGACGAACGAAGAGGGACAGAGGTGATTATTCCACAGACCTGGATCCCCTTGCCTCCCTTGAACAACTGACTGGATACTGATCAGGGGAGAAGTGTGGAATACATCGGTCATTGTGTGATCATATCTAACACAGCTTCAATCATACCTTATTCTATGCTCCTATTATGGAACAGAACCCCTCAAAATGGGACTTTATCGGGAACCAACTCCTCAAAGAGCAAAAAGACTAAGGTAAATGAAAAAAGTTTATTTATACAATTAAAAAGACATGGCCTACAAAAGTAGGTCTGCCATCAGCTAGATGCACAATGAACATGTAACAAGCCAAAACTGACATAAAATAACATGCCTGGCAAGTGAAAGACGGTGAGAGAACAATGTTGTTACAGGACAATTAAAAATACAGTTACAATTGAGACCACTTGCATCGCCACTAAGTTCTTCTTCAGGTGTAAGTGGTCACATTAAAATCCTCATATATACAAGGTATCAATTAAGAGGGCATATAGATATCAATCACTCAGTCCTGCCTCAGTTCAGCGAGAAGATAAGACAAGAGAGATATGATGTTGAGTCACAAGGGGTCCAGATGTAATGTCCAGTAACGTATAGGGGTTGTTTTCAAGAAATGTCACCCAGAGGTAAATATCAAGAAGGTGCCGGGGCAGAATCTTCCGATTATCAAACAGTTCGGTAGGTGTTGGACATTTATCCACAGGACATCACCGGTACAGAAGTAAAGTCTATGAGGGAGGTCAATGGAGGGACCAGGGGGAGCAAGAGCGAACACTTGTAAGTGGTATATGGATTTGTACCATCTGTTGCCAAAATTGCATGTAGTCAGATAGCAGGAACGGGTGCCAAAGAACCCATTGAGGTCCACAGACAAGAAATCTAGTCAAGGACTATTCAGAAAACACAAGCCCACAAAAGTGGGCACATCATATGGGTCTAAGGTGTCAAACTTGTTACTATCACGAGGTCCCTCGGTGTCCAAAAAAGCCCTATGCTCCGGTTATCCGTGGGTAAGATCGTCCTATAATTGGATCTCTTATGAACCTACATCCTGTCTTGATTACCATATTTTCATTACATTTTACTATGGTATTACATCATGGTTCGCTCTACATAGACTACCAATGCATATATTATTCTCATGCAATGATTTTTTGAATATTTACTAGTGGGTACTTCCCTATACTCACACCAATCTTTTCACTCTCTGCATATATTCCCTATAAATCCTCCCTGTACTCCATAAATTTGTATCCATTTAAAAAGGTGATAAATAATATAAATACTTGCGAAAGTATTCGGCCCCCTTGAACTTTGCGACCTTTTGCCACATTTCAGGCTTCAAACATAAAGATATAAAACTGTAATTTTTTGTGAAGAATCAACAACAAGTGGGACACAATCATGAAGTGGAACGAAATTTATTGGATATTTCAAACTTTTTTAACAAATAAAAAACTGAAAAATTGGGCCTGCAAAATTATTCAGCCCCCTTAAGTTAATACTTTGTAGCGCCACCTTTTGCTGCGATTACAGCTGTAAGTCGCTTGGGGAAGTCTCTATCAGTTTTGCACATCGAGAGACTTTTTGCCCATTCCTCCTTGCAAAACAGCTCGAGCTCAGTGAGGTTGGATGGAGAGCGTTTGTGAACAGCAGTTTTCAGTTCTTTCCACAGATTCTCGATTGGATTCAGGTCTGGACTTTGACTTGGCCATTCTAACACCTGGATATGTTTATTTGTGAACCAGTCCATTGTAGATTTTGCTTTATGTTTTGGATCATTGTCTTGTTGGAAGACAAATCTCCGTCCCAGTCTCAGCTCTTTTGCAAACTCCATCAGGTTTCCTTCCAGAATGGTCCTGTATTTGGCTCCATCCATCTTCCCATCAATTTTAACCATCTCCCCTGTCCCTGCTGAAGAAAAGCAGGCCCAAACCATGATGCTGCCACCACCATGTTTCACAGTGGGGATGGTGTGTTCAGGGTGATGAGCTGTGTTGCTTTTACACCAAACATAACGTTTTGCATTGTTGCCAAAAAGTTCGATTTTGGTTTCATCTGACCAGAGCACCTTCTTCCACATGTTTGTTGTGTCTCCCAGGTGGCTTGTGGCAAACTTTAAACAACACTTTTTATGGATATCTTTAAGAAATGGCTTTCTTCTTGCCACTCTTCCATAAAGGGCAGATTTGTGCAGTATACGACTGATTGTTGTCCTATGGATAGAGTCTCCCCCCTCAGCTGTAGATCTCTGCAGTTCATCCAGAGTGATCATGGGCCTCTTGGCTGCATCTCTGATCAGTCTTCTCCTTGTATGAGCTGAAAGTTTAGAGGGACGGCCAGGTCTTGGTAGATTTGCAGTGGTCTGATACTCCTTCCATTTCAATATTATCGCTTGCACAGTGCTCCTTGGGATGTTTAAAGCTTGGGAAATCTTTTTGTATCCAAATCCGGCTTTAAACTTCTCCACAACAGTATCTCGGACCTGCCTGGTGTGTTCCCTGTTCTTCATGATGCTCTCTGTTCTTTAAACGGACCTCTGAGACTATCACAGTGCAGGTGCATTTATACGGAGACTTGATTACACACAGGTGGATTCTATTTATCATCATTAGTCATTGAGGTCAACATTGGATCATTCAGAGATCCTCACTGAACTTCTGGAGAGAGTTTGCTGCACTGAAAGTAAAGGGGCTGAATAATTTTGCACGCCCAATTTTTCAGTTTTTTATTTGTTAAAAAAGTTTGAAATATCCAATAAATTTCGTTCCACTTCATGATTGTGTCCCACTTGTTGTTGATTCTTCATAAAAATTACAGTTTTATATCTTTATGTTTGAAGCCTGAAATGTGGCAAAAGGTCGCAAAGTTCAAGGGGGTCGAATACTTTCGCAAGGCACTGTATATATATATATATGATTTAAGGGAAATGCTATTTACTGTGGTTAATTTGAGTGGTGACTTCTATGGGTAGCTTATCAACGTTGATAATTATAATGACTAAGTGGTGGGGGTTCGCTATATATTTTTGTGGTTAATTCATATTCTTAATGGTTCATAATTGGACCACTTTTTATTGCTTTTTCTAAATAAATAAATATTTTTCATTATACTGCCTCCTTGATGTTGTCTTAGGGAAGGAATCTCCCTATCCCCATTTTTTGTTATGTATATCTACACTAGAGGTTTTTTTGTTTCACTATTCTCCATGGAGTAAGTGAAGGGTTAAAGTTATTGACC
Source organism: Glandirana rugosa (assembly GCA_018402905.1). Classification (NCBI taxonomy): domain Eukaryota; kingdom Metazoa; phylum Chordata; class Amphibia; order Anura; family Ranidae; genus Glandirana; species Glandirana rugosa. The sequence continues at coordinate 1,062,175 of BLSH010559732.1, forward strand.
CAATGGCATTTATTGGCACTACAGAGAATGGGTTTTTTTCTTCAATTCATCAGCCGACAAGCTCCATGCTCGATTCTGCCGGATATTGGAACTCTAGGCAGATGTAAAAGACACAATCTTTAATCATTAAAATATCATTAAATGTAAATACAAACAGCATAAGTAACTGAATGTGACCTGGTATCAGCTTCTTGCAGCCTCTGTATAGGAGAGCTGAAGTGTGAGAGGAAGAAGCAGCACAAGGAGCCTATAAGTTAATGTACTGACCAAAAGCATGATGAGCTCACCATTGTGCTGCTTCTCATTTCAATGTCCAGTCACAGGCTAGGGGCAGGTCCAGGATGACTTGGGCTCAGTGGGTTGAGTGATTTTGGCCATCAGACTGAGGGCATCTAGTGGCAGAAAAGAGTACTGCAAGGGAAATTGAAGGCGATTATTGAAGCAAAAGCAAATTGTGGTGTTTTATCTTTTAATGGGTCAATCTTTGGTATCTTCTTTTGGTCTGTAGTTCTGCTTTAACCACTTCAGCACCAGAACATTTTACCCCCTTCCTGACCAGGCAATTTTTTCCGATACGGCACTGCGTTGTTTTAACTGCCAATTGCGCGGTCGTGCGACGTTGTACCCAAAGGAAATGTATGTCCTTTTTTTCCCACAAATAGCGATTTCTTTTGGTGGTATTTGATCACCTCTGCGGTTTTTATTTTTTGCGCTATAAACAAAAAAGGCCGGCAATTTTGAAAAAGAAAATAATTTTTACATTCTGCTATAAAACATTTCCAATAAAAAATTTTAAAACATTACATTTATTCATCAGTTTAGGCCAATATGTATTCTGCTACATATTTTTGGTAAAAAAAAAAATCCCAATACGCGTATATTGATCGGTTTGCGTAAAAGTTATATCGTCTACAAACTATGGGACAGATTTAGGAACTTTTTTTATTGTTTTTACTAGTAATGGAAGCGATCAGCAATTTTTAGCATGACTTGCGACATTGTGGCGGACACATCTGACACTAAGTGAGACTTTTTGTGGACCAGTAACATCAATACAGTGATCAGTGCTAAAAAAAAATGCACTGTCACTGTATAAATGACACTGGCAGGGAAGGGGTTAACATCAGGGGCGTTCAAAGGGTTAAATGTGTCCCTAAGGAGTGCTTCCTAACTGTGTGGGGGACGGATACTTTGGATGAAAAGTGAGATCATGATTTAGCTTAGCTGAAACTCAAGATCTCTCTTTTACTCCCTGACAGAACAGCAGTCTGCCTTGTTTACATAGACAGACCGCCGTTCTGCCCTTCCGCTGAACGATCGACGGGAGCCACCAATCTTTTGGAGGAAAGGCAGAGCAGCGGGAGCAGCGCTTCTGTGTCTTGTGTGCGCCCCCTACGTACCCCCTACAGGTACATGATTTTGCGCAGCCAGGCCGCCCTGCCGCAATATATATGCAGTGGGCGGTCTGGAAGCAGTTAAACAACCTCACCAGCAATAATAACTGACAGCAACAATAACAGACCACCAACATGAATAATAGACCCCAACAATAATAACCCCCAGGAAAAATAATAGACCCGCCAGCAGCAATAATAGGCCCCCGCTGTCCCCAGCATAGGCCCCCAGCAGCAAATAGAGATTCCCACTAGTCCCAGCAATAATAGGCCCACATTGTCCTGGCAATGATAGGCTCCCTAACAATTATAAACCCCAGAAAAAAATATTAGACTCCAGCAGCAATTATAGACCCTCAGCCGTAATTATAGACTCCCACTACCCCCAGCAATAATATGACCCCCACTGTCCCCAGCAATGACTCATTTCCAGTGAACCCAGCAATAATAGACCCTCAGCAGCAATAATAGACCCTCAGCAGCAATCATAGATTCCCAGCAGCAATAATAGATTCCCAGCAGCAATAATAGATTCCCAGCAGCAATAATAGATTCCCAGCAGCAATAATAGATTCCCAGCAGCAATAATAGTTTCCCAGCAGCAATAATAGATTCCCAGCAGCAATAATAGTTTCCCAGCAGCAATAATAGATTCCCAGCAGCAATAATAGATTCCCAGCAGCAATAATAGATTCCCAGCAGTAAGAACAGACTTCTTACCCCCCAGTGGTAATAATTGACCCCCCACTGTCCCCAGCATTAATAGACTCTCATCATCAATAATAGACCCCCCCTCCACAGCACCAATAATACACCCCCCACTGCCTCCAGCAAAAATAGACCCCCAGCAGCAATAATGGGTTCCCACTGTCCCCAACAATAATAGACTGCCCAGCATTGGTATTTGGTATTTCACAGGCAGTGAGTGTTGGTCTTTTCTGGGTGCTGCTTGAATCACTTTCTGTATAGTGAACACATGGGGGGTCTTTTGCTTGGCACCTCTGCCAATCAGAGAAAGGAGGTCTCAGCCTTTTCGCAGTCCCCTGTACAGCAGAGCTAAGACTAGGAGAGGGAGAAGCAGCGCAAGAAGTGAAGCAGTAATGCTGCGGTGCTCTTACTAACAATGAGCATGCTGATAGGAGGAAATGCAGAGTGACAAAGAGAGAGCTGCTTCTCCTTTTACAGTCCAGACACAGGCTGGGTGAGGGACAAGGCTGGTAAGTGTAAATGAACTGCAGCAGAGAAAAATCAGGTCCCTTGCCTTCCCAGACAGGGCTGTGCTGTGTAGCAGAGCTGGTTAAATCTATGACTGGATAGACAGAAATGCAGATCCTTTGGAAGAACAAAGCTCCCATATATACATTTTGATGGTGACTTTGGCTGTTTGCCTGGAGCTCAGCTTTTAAAAAATGTCAACATGCATTGAGGTTCCTTTGGCACATTTTCCTATAATAATATTTTATTTTATATCAGATAGGAATGAGCCCGGTGTGGCGACAATCCCGGTGATCTTTGCTGCTCCTGGAGAGAATGTGACACTTCTGGGTGACTTCACAAGTAACAACGTATCATCTGCAAGTAACGTTACCTGCTATGTAAGGAGGAGCGCAGACCGAGGTACTGGATGTGACCGCGGCACAAATATCGGAGAATGCGCCTATAGGAATAATATTTTATCTTTCCAAATCAGCCAAGTTACCAGCGAGGATAATGCCTTTTATTGCTGGCAAGTGGAAATGTCTACTAATAATGAAGGCATAAACACCTATTACTATCTTGGACCGCAGCTTCTTATTATAGGTGGGTGATTTGTTTTCTCCATCAGATAGTCCTGTTCTGAGTGTAAAAACCCTTCTTCAACCACTTCAATACCAGACACCCCCCATCCTGCGCAGACCAATTTCCAGCTTTGAGCATTTTGAGTGACAATTGCGCGGTCGTGCTACACTGTACCCAAAATGTTTTTTAACATTTTTTTCCATACAAATAGAGCTTTCTTGTGGTGGTATTTGATTACCACTGCGGTTTTTATTTTTTGAGCTACAAATAAAAAAAATACAGAACGTTTTGAAAAAAAAATGTTTTTCTTTGTTTCTGTCACAAAAGTTTGTAAATAAGTACATTTTCTCCTTCACTGACGGGCACTGATGAGGCTGCACTGATTGGCACTGATGAGGCTACACTGGTGGGCACTGATGAGGCGGCACTGATGATGGGGCACATATACTGTACCCAGCACTGACGGACACTGATATGTGGCACTGATAAGCAGCACTGATAGGCACTGATAGGTGGCACTGATAAGCACCACTGATAGGCACTCATGGGCGGCATGATGGGCACTCATAGGCGGCACTGATAGGTGGCCCTGATAGGTAGCACTGATAAGCTCCACTGATGAGCACTCATAGGCGGCACTGATAGGCCCTCATAGGCGGCACTGATGGGTACTGATAGGTGCCACTGATAGATAGCACTGGTGAGCACTGATAGGTGGCACTGGAGGGCACAGATAGGCGGCAATGACAGATGAAACTTTTTTGTAGGCAGTGCCTGGTGGTCCTGGGTGGCATCCATGTTGGGCATTGTGCCCCTTACCTGGTGGTCTAGGGTGGGCTCCCTGGTGGTCCTGGGTGGTGATCCTAGGGGGAGCTGCACTTATAAACAAACAGCACAGACCCCCCCCCCCCCGCGAGGAGAGCCTCCAATCGGCTCTCCTCTACTCGTGTCTGCAGATGGGAGTAGAGGAAAAAGCCGATACACGGCTCTTCCTGTTTACACTGTGACCAGCTGTGATTGGTCACAGCTGATGACGTGGTAAAGATCTTCCGATGGAAACTCTGTACCGAGATCGGTAATACAGTGGGTGCCGTGGGCGCGTGATCGTGGGTTATCCTGAAATACGTCATATGACATCCAGTCAGGATAACGGAACACCCGCCCGGCCGTCATTTTGCTATAGTGGTTAACCACTTCAGCCCCAGAAGGATTTCCCCCTTTAGGACCAGAGTACTTTTTGCAATACAGCACTGCGTCGCTTTAACTGACAATTGCACGGCCGTGCGACGAAAAAGCGACAATTTTGAAAAAAAAACAAACATTTTTTCACTTTTTGCTATAATACTTGTCCAAAAAAAATATATAAAAAACAAATTTATTCATCAGTTTTGGCCGATATGTATTGATAAAAAAAATCTCAATAAGCGGATATTGATTGGTTTGCGCAAAAGTTATAGCATATGCAAACTATGGGAATAGATTTATGGCATTTTTATTTATTTTTTGTACTAGTAATCGGCGGCGATCTGCGATTTTTAGCGGGACTGCGACAAATATGGTCGGGCATCTGACATGTTTGACACTTTTTTGGGACCACTGACATTTATACAACAATCAGAGCTAAAAATAGCCACTGCTTACTGTATTAAAGCGGAGTTCCACCGTAAAGTGGAACTTCCGCTGGTTGGATTCCTCTCCCCCTCAGGTGTCACATTTGGCACCTTTCGGGGGGAGGGGAAGAGGACACCTTGTCTTTAGACAGGTGTCCTTTTCCATACATCCGGGAGCTCTGGCCGGCGGACGCGGCCGCTGACGTCAGCAGCCCGGCTCCCTCCTCCCTGCTCGCTCTGCTTCTAGCCGCCTGGCCAATAGCAGAGTGCAGCGGAGCCTCGTGCATGCGCAGTAAGGTGCCAGGCGGGAAGCTGTAATGTCGAAGATTGGCGGGGGTTGCAGACATTGCTGGACTCCAGGACAGGTAAGTGTCCTATTATTAAAAGTCAGCAGCTACTGTATGTGTAGCTGCTGACTTTTAATTTTTTTTTCCCTGGCAGACCTCCGCTTTAATGACACTGGCAGGGAAGGGGATAACACTAGGGGGCGATCAAAAAGTTAACAGTGTTCCCTGGGAAGTGTTTCTAACTGTATAGGGGCTGGGCTGATTTGGGGAAGAGAATGATCGTTGTTCCCTATCACAGGGAACAGATAACCTCTCTCAACTCCCCTGTCAGAACGGGGATCTACTTTTTTTAAGCCTTGATGTTACAAATGATGATCATAGTAAGGGTCAGTTCACACCATATGCAGTCGAGTAAGTTTTTTTTTTTCTGCATCAAAAACGCATGGAAAGTAGGTTATATGGTTTCCAATGGCATAGTTCACAGTGCAGTCAGTTCCAGGGCTTTCCAGTTCCAGAAAGAAAAGTAAAACATGCTGCAATTTTTTCTGCACTGGACTGTACTGGAACGCAGTAAAACGCATCAAAAACGCAATGAAACGCACTGGAACGCATCAAAAATGCACTGGACCCTAGCATAGTGAAGAAAAAAAAAAAAACAGGAAAAAAGAAGAGGAAAAAAGCACCTGGAATGCATCCAGAAACGCATCAAAAACACACCAGAATGTGCCAAAAATGCATCAAAAACGCGCATGCAGAAACATATCCGGAACAGATTTGGAGTGTGTTTTTATGGTGTGAACCAGCCTTAACGGCAACGTTTTCAATTGTCATAACAGCTGTGATTACTACAATTATCTGTGATTGGCTACAGCCAATCACATGGTACAGGGTGCTGTGATTGGCCTAGGCACCATGTGATGGCTCTGGGCCAATCACAGCATAGAAATAACAGCTGTTATGAATGTAGCCCATTCAAGAAAGTTGAGCACCGGGCCGTGAGTAGCAGGATCCACAATCTGCTTTGTCCATTGGACACAGCGGCCTTGGGGGCGATGTGCTGTGCAGCCCTAATCTGGAACACGCTGGATGACTTACATGTATGTGATCCAGCCTGCCTGTGCCAGCCACCCACAGTAAAGGTACTGTGGGTGGTCAGCAAGTAGTTAATGTAAAGTCTTTGTGTCTTTAACAGCTTCCACACCGCGTGCAGTATATTTACTGCGGCAGTGTGGGTGCTTCCTGCGAATCGCCGTAAATAAGCGGCGATCTGCGGGTGGCCGCTAGGGGGCACGCGCGCGCCCCCGCCGTGCTCCTGAGGAGTGTGCCCGCGGATGATGTCAACACGGCGGTTCCTCGCTCTGTCAGTGCGGGCTTAGGAGATCTACTGATCCCTGTCACTGAGATCAGTTAGATCTCTTATGCCCAAGGTAGCCCAGCCCCCCACAGTTAGAACACACCTAGGGAACACAGTTAACCCCTAGATCACCCCCTGCAGGTTAACCCCTTCACTGCCAGTGACATTTATACAGTAATCAGTGGACATTTAAATTTCTGATCACTGTATAAAAGTGATTGGTCCCAAAAAAGTGTCAAAAATGTCCGACATGTCCACCCCAATATCGCAGTACCGCTAAAAATCACAGATCACAGCCATTACTAATAAAAAAATAAATAAATAAAAACCCCAGAAATTAATTCTCACCATCCGTAAACGTGGCCATTTTTGCGCAAACCAATCAATAAACCGCGATTGTGATTTTTTTTACCAAAAATATGAGGAAGAATATAAATCGGCCAAAACCGATGAAAAAAAATGTTTTTTTTTATATTTTTGTTGTATTTGTATTTTAGCAAATAAGAAAGAAAGACAGTTTTTTTTGCAAAATTGCCGCTCTTTGTTTATAGCGGTGATCAGAAATGACGCAGAGGTGATCAAATACCACCAAAAGAAAGCTCTATTTGTGGGAAAAAAAGGACACAAATTTAGTTTGGGTACAAAATCGCACGACCGCGCAATTGTCAGTTAAAGTGACGCAGTGCCGAATCGCAAAAAGTGCTCTGGTCCTAAAGTGGGAAATCCTTCCAGGGGTGAAGTGGTTAAGTTGATACATTTTTTCTATGTTTTGTAAACAATTTAGGAGAGCTTCATTGTAATTTTTCTTTCAAGATTAAATCAATATTATTTTGATCCATTGTCACAGGGCCCCTAAATGGTGTTGGGTTCATAGCCCAGGGCCTATTCTGCCCATCTGGTAATTAGTGATTGGCGGCAGTGCGGCGGGCATCGTGATTGACAAAAGATCTACATCGGGGGACATTGTTTTTTTTTTAACTTTTTTAATAAAGAATTGTCAAAAATTGTGTTTTCATTTCTTTTTGACATTTTTTCTGGTGAATGAGTACCCCATACTCACTCCCCCCATGTTAAGGGCATGTGGCCTGGTATGGTTCGGGGGGGGGGGTCCTCGCTTGCCCACCCTTTCCGGACCTGCCAGGCTGCATGCTCGGATAAGGATCTGACATGGATTTTGGGGGGCCCCATGCCATTTTTTAAAACATTTTGGTGTGGGGGTTCTCCTCAAAATCCATACCAGACCTATGGGTCTGGTATGGATTTTGGGGTGACCCCACACTGTCTTTTTTTTAAATTTTGATGTGCAGTTCCCCTTAAAATCCATACCAGACCCAAATGGCCTGGTACAGATTGGGGGCGGGCCCCCACGCCATTTCTTTTTTCACATTTTAATACTGCCGGCAATGTTTTTTTTTTTTTTTTTCAAGAAACCTTGCAGGGAAAATCTATTGAAATGTCATTTTTTTTTTCCTTTATACATGTCAGTTGTGCTGCAGCAGGTTCTATACACTGTACAGATGCACCACTTTACAGGCAGACTATGGGGACACCCCCAGGCAGGATATTAAAGGAATTTTTAATTTTTATTGTTTCACTTTATGCATCATTAAAATCACTGCTCCTTTAAAAAACATCTTTTTATTTTTTTTAAAAAAAAGTTTTAATTGATGTGCCCCAGGGCAGTACCTGGGTCCCCATACTCTTTTTATGGTCAATAACTTGCATGTAAGCTTTCAAAATGGGGACTTTTGATTTTTCAAGTTTAGGTCCCATAGAGTTCAGAAGGCTTTGCGCTGAACTTTTTCCATATTCAGGAGTTCTGATGCAAACGGAAGCACTGTAAGGTCCAGCATGATTAACGGGGTGGGTGTGATGGGCATAGCTGGGGGCTTTCTCTTACAAATGCCATTGAAGCTTACACATCACATGCACACACATGAAGACACAAACACACATATGCATAAAACAAAGAACGTTTATCTCATCAACATAGCTGTACAGTGTTTATCAACGTTGTTTTATATCATAATATTCATCCTGTTATCGTTTGCAATTTTTTTTTATTAAATCAATTTTTGATTTTTACACAAGAATGGTAGGACTTTATAGCTTGAGCGCATATCACTGATAAAAGGCCTTTCAGCAACAGTATGAGATATCAGAAAAGATTAAATCTCTAAAAAAAGTTTTGGGTGTCCCAATCACTACAGCCTTATGTAATGTCTAAGCACATCTGAGTATGACTCAATGTAAGCGCCCATTCACACATAGCCTATGTTAGGCAATTTTGAGGGTTTCTTGCACATTTTTTTCCGTGTCACTTTTAGAACTGATGTGCTGTGCAGGAGCTTCTTTGAGGCAGGATCCTTTGTTTTTGGCCGCAAAGACTTTCTATTATGAGAATGCCTGAAAAACCTGCATAACTTACTTTTTTGCATATTCTTTTGTGAGCTCCCATTGAAGTCAAAGGGTCCAAAAATGCCCCATTCTGCTTCAAAAGCAGCATTCAAACTTCAGCTATTGAGCTTTAGGCTCCTGAACCCTCCTATGTGAACAGTAACTATTCGAAAGCATGGTATTTGGCTTGCCGAGCATTTTGGGGCTTTGAACTTCGAGCAACAAAATGCTCGGTGAATGGGGGCTAAAGATGTCATGGGGGGCTACCATTTCGAAATAAAGTACTTTTGCTGACTTTAGTTCCATTTGGACCTGTTAACCACTTCAGCCCCGGAAGGATTTCACACTTTAGGACCAGAGCACTTGTTGCGATTCGGCACTGCGTCGCTTTAACTGACAATTGCGCTGTCGTGCGACGTTGTACCCGAACCAAATTGGCGTCCTTTTTTTCCCACAAATAGAGCTTTCTTTTGGTGGCATTTGATCGCCTTGGCGTCACTTATGATCACCACTATCAAGAAAAAAATTGCGACAATTTTTAAAAGAAAAGCAATATTTGTTACTTTTTGCTATAATAAATGTCCAAAAAAATAAAAAATAAAAAAACAAATGTATTCATCTGTTTTGGCCGATATATCTACTTCTTCATATTTGTGGTAAAAAAAAATCACAATCTGCAATTATTGATTGGTTTGCGCAAAAGTTGCCATGAGAATTAATTTATGACATTTTTACTATTTTTTTTTACTAGTGATGTTGGCGATCTGCGATTTTTATTGGGACTGCAATATTGAGACGGACATGTCAGACATTTATGACACTTTTTTGAGACGAATGACATTTATACAGCAATCATATATTTAAATAGCCACTGATCATAGGTGTGCCGCAGACTATTGCATTAGGGTGTGCACCAAAAAGCGCAAACAAACATGAGTGTGTGTGTGTGTATATGTCAGAAGGGCAGAGATCGGTGTCAATAGTTTATTTTTTTTTTATTTTTTTTTATTTTTTTACAATTTTGTTTTTTTTATTATTTTTTACAATATTATATTTTATAATTTTTTTTTTTAATTTTATTTAGGAGCCCGGCTGGGGGGCTTTGGTGAAATATCAGGGGGTCTAGACAGAGAAAGAGACAGAGGACAGAGATTCCCCCATTCCTTTCCCTGCAGCCAGGCAGCAGGGGGAATCTGCACAGTACAAGGGGATTAGGGTGTGCCCAGGCACACCTTCCACCCTATGTGCACACACCTATGCCACTGATTACTGTGTAAATGTCACTGGCAAGGAAGGGGTTAAGCTGCAGGGGGCAAGGGGTTAACTGTGTTCCCTAGGCGTGTTCTAACTGTGTGGTGGCTGGGCTGCCAGGGGCATAAGAGATCAGAGGGATCAGCAGATCTTTGTCATGCGGCTTGACACAGTGGAGAGCCTCCATGTTTACATTGGCGGTTCCCCGCTTTTCTTCTCTAACAAGCAATCGCGGGTCGCCAGGGGACATCGAGTCCGCCAGACCCACGGCCCCGCTCAGGGAGCGCGCGCTCACCCCTAGATGCACGTGCGTGGATAGCCGTTTATAGACGGCGATTCGCGCTAGGCTGCCACTCTGCAGTAGTAAATTTAGCGGCAGATATTTGCCGATAGGTGCGTGCACGTAGATCCCCACTCGCGCGCGAGGGACTCGCCCCGGCACCCAGACCGCCTGAGCTACAGGGGACCGCTGGGCGCTAACGAACAATCTCTTCTTTTCGCCCCTTGGCGGTTACATTTGTACCTCCGAGAGGTGACACAGTTCGGCGTACTGTTTCTAGACGACTAGGGAGACTAGAGAATACGGGGACCGTCGGGTCGGTGGTGTGTCAATCTTGTGCGGATCCCTTGTGTCAATTGGGGAACGGGGGACGTCGAATTGGGGAAGGAACGGTCACTGTAAATGTGTCATTAGTCACCGTATCCACA
>BLSH010559732.1:1073428-1087983 GCA_018402905.1 Glandirana rugosa
GAAAACAACACGACACAATGGATAATGTGGGTAGACAATACAACACATGGTAATTGTGTAAATAACATACTTTCCATCAAATGTATCTATTTTTTGGAATATTTTCAAGTTTTGATTTATAGAGCATGGATAACATTTTTTATCGTCAGTGGGGGAGTTTTAGGTTGCATAACGCAACAGACGGGTGTAATAGGTAACAGCACAACAAAATGGTGCAATAGGTAACACAACACAACAGAAGGGTGTGATAGGTAACACAACATAACAGATGGGTGTAATAGGTAACACAGCACAACAGAAGGGTGTAATAGGTAACACAACACAACAGATGGGTGTAATAGGTAACACAACATAACAGATGGGTGTAATAGGTAACACAGCACAACAAAAGGGTGTAATAGGTAACACAACATAACAGATGGGTGTAATAGGTAACACAACATAACAGATGGGTGTAATAGGTAACACAGCACAACAAAATGGTGCAATAGGTAACACAACACAACAGAAGGGTGTGATAGGTAACACAACATAACAGATGGGTGTAATAGGCAACACAGCACAACAAAATGGTGCAATAGGTAACACAACACAACAGAAGGGTGTGATAGGTAACACAACAGAACAGATGGGTGTAATAGGTAACACAGCACAACAGAAGGGTGTAATAGGTAACACAACATAACAGAAGGGTGTAATAGGTAACACAGTACAACAAAAGTGTGTAATAGGTAACACAACACAACAGAAGGGTGTAATAGGTAACACAACACAACAAAAGGTTGTAATAGGTAACACAACACAAAAGAAGTGTGTAATAGGTAACACAACACAACAGAAAGGTGTAATAGGTAACACAACACAACAGAAGGGTGTAATAGGTAACACAACACAACAGAAGGGTGTAATAGGTAACACAACATAACAGAAGGGTGTAATAGGTAACACAGCACAACAGAAGGGTGTAATAGGTAACACAACACAACAGAAGGGTGTAATAGGTAACACAACACAACAAAAGGTTGTAATAGGTAACACAACACAAAAGAAGTGTGTAATAGGTAACACAACACAACAGAAAGGTGTAATAGGTAACACAACACAACAGAAGTGTGTAATAGGTAACACAACACAACAGAAGGGTGTAATAGGTAACACAGTACAACAAAAGGGAGTAATAGGTAATACAACACAACAGAAGGGTGTAATAGGTAACACAACACAACAGAAGGGTGTAATAGGTAACACAACACAAAAGAAGTGTGTAATAGGTAACACAACAAAACAGAAGGGTGTAATAGGTAACACAGTACAACAAAAGGGAGTAATAGGCAATGCAACACAACAGAAGGGTGTAATAGATAACACAACCCACCAAAGGGTGTAATAGGTAACACAACACAACAGAAGGGTGCTATAGGTAACAAAGTACAACAGAAGATAGTACTCTAAAAGTTATCATTCATTGCTGGGACAATGAGATGTGTTGTAAGATTCCCTGCCCTGCAGATTGCACATGTATAAAGGGGCAGGGAAGCTCATAACTATATTGACCTAATATGTTCACATGGCCATTTAAAACATTTTCCATTCCATTAATTATATTCCCTTCACTTTAATTGTACTTCTGAAATTGCTGAAAAAAAAAAAAATAAACCTGGCTGTTCAAGTAGGGTTACAGCTCTGAGCTATCATTACATCCAAGATGGTGGCAAATAGTAGCGATCTTGGGGTTTTTGGATGTCTACATAAGGGAGGCTTTACAGGTAAATAATATAAATAAAATATTTTCACACATAATCTAATTGGAGAATTTTTGTTGAAATTAATGGTCTGGCTCCAGGTTCTCTTCAAAGAATTATTGATCAGTCCACCTAACTGAATAGGTCTAATGCAACTGTTTCTGTGTCCTACATTAAGATAAAACAAACACCTTAAACATCACTCAGACAGAGGAAGTGGAATTCCATCAACCTGTTACAATAAACTGCAGCTTCACACTACAACAAAACAATGATATCTTACAAACCGAAGTCTATTGGATTTTTGGGGATGCTAGAGAGAGCTACATCTACCATCCAAACCTGGACTACATACACCCGGATTACAAGGGCAAGACCAGATTGGTGGATGGGTCCAATCTTCACCTGGAAGACTTCCATGGACCAGATAACACCACCTTCTACTGCCGAGTGATCTTTAGACAATGCTTTGGGCGATTAGAAAGTCAAAACCGTATAGATACAATCTTAGAAGAAGGTCCTGGGACACGTTTAACAGTTAAAGGTATGTACGGACCATGAAAAATGTCAAAATGTGTTATTTAAACCAAACTGTTATCCTGTTATAGGCACATTTCAGTAATGAAATCTGTTTTCTCCAATACCAATTATTATTAGTATGCTGTCTAGAACTCAAGCTTGAAAAATAAAATTATTAGCCCATTAAAAAATAAAAAAATAAATAAGCAGCTTTTGCAGCAATACATGCCTTCAACTATATGAGTGCAATTTAGTGCCACATTAACCACTTGACCACTGGGCACTTAAACCCCCTTCCTAACCAGACCAATTTTCAGCTTTTTGAATGACAATTACTCAGTCATGCAACACTGTACCCGTACACATTTTTTGTCCTTTTTTTAACACAAATAGAGCTTTCTTTTGGTGGTATTTAATCACCACTGGGTTTTTTATTTTTTTGCGCTATAAATAAAAAAAGACCACAAATTTTGAAAAAAAAAGCATTTTTCTTAATCTGTGTTATAAAAATTTGCAAATTAGTCATTTTTCTTCATAAATTCTTGCCAAAATTTATACTGCTATATATCTTTGGTAAAAATAACCCAAATTAGTGTATATTATTTGGCCTTTGTAGTCTACATGCTATGGTGGCAATCATTGAATATTGATCACACCTGATATACTGACGGCCTATCTCATTTCTTGAGACACTAAAGTCCCGTACACACGGTACGACGATCGCATACAACAGGTCATACTCAGGACCGTTGTATGCGAAATCGATCGTTCGTATGCGCGATTTGAACAGTCGAACATACGACGGTCGTACAAGGGAGTTGTATGAGCAGACTAGAAAACTTGGTTGTACCAACAAGCTCTCATACGAGCGTTGTATCGTGTGGACAGAGCAGTTGGTACAACAAAGTTGTATTGTGCAAAACACACATGCCCAAAGTCAGGAATGGCCGGATGCTAATTACAATCACCTGAACGTTCTTTCCCCGGCCATACGATCGTGTAGTGCAGTCAGTATGCTGCGTACAACAGCCAACATACGATTTGACGCGATCGTACGTGTGATCGTCGAACCGTGTGTACGGGGCTTAACAAGTCAGAAAAAGAACAAGTACCCCCCCTTCCCCCCCCATATGACCCCTTTTTGGAAAGTAGACATTCCAAGGTATTTAGTAAGAGGCATGGTTAGTTTTATGAAGTTGTAATTTTTTCCCACATTCTTTGCAAAATTAATTTTTTTTTTTTTCCCCACAAAATGGTCATGTTAACAGGTTATTTCTCTCAAATGGCATGTGCATTCCACAAATTACACACCAAAATACATTCTGCTATTCCTCTTGAGTATGGTAATACCATATGCATGAGACTTTTATACAGCTTGGCCACATAGCCTGGCCCAACTTTGAAGTAGCACCTATAGGCATTCTAGGAGCATAAATTACATATCTCATTTCTCAAGCGCCTATTACATTTTTGAAGGCCCTGGAGCACCAGTACAATGGAAACACCTACAAAATTATCCCATTTTGGAAAGCTAACACCCCAACGTATAATCTATGAGGCATAATGAGTATTTTGAATGGTTCATTTGTTCCAGAACTTTTTGGAAAATATAGGAAAAAAATAAAAATGCATTTTTTTCTACACAAAGTTGTCCATTTATAAGATATTTCCAATGCATAGCATATACATAGCAAAAATGACACCCCAAAATATATTTTGCTACTCCTCCTGAGTATGGCGATGCCACATGTGTAAGACTTTTATACAGCCTGGCCACATACAGAGGCTTAACATTGAAGTAGCACCGTCAGACGTTCTAGGAGCATAAATTACACATCTCATTTCTCAACCACCTATTACACTCTTGAAGGCCCTGGAGCACCAGGACAATGGAAACACCCACAAAATGACCCCATTTTGGAAAGCTAACACCCCAAAGTATAATCTATGAGACCTAATCAGTCATTTGAATGGTTCATTTTTTTCCAGAAGTTTTTGGAAAACGTGGAAAGAAAATGGAAACGCATTTTTTTTACACAAAATTGTCCATTTATAAGATATGTCCAACACATAGCATGTACATAGCAAAAATTACACCCCAAAATATATTCTGCTACTCCTCCTGAGTATGGCAATACCAAATGTGTGAGACTTTTATACAACCTGGCCACATACAGAGGCCCAAGCACCGTCAGGCGTTCTAGGAGCATTAATTACACATCTAATTTCTCAACCACCTATTACACTTTTGAAGGCCCCTGGAGCACCAGGACAATAGAAACATCCACAAAATGACCCCATTTTGGAAACTAAACACCCCAACATATAATCTATGAGGCCTAATGAGTCTTTTGAACATGTCATTTTTTTCCACAAGTACTTATAAAATGTGGAAAGAAAATGAAAATGCATTTTTTTACACAAATTTGTACATTTATGAGATATTTCTAGCACATAGCATGTGCATAGCAAAAATGAAACCACAAAATACATTTTGCTACTCCACTTGAGTATGGTGATACCACATGTGTGAGGCTTTTACACAGCCTGGCCACATGCAGATGTCCAACATCAAAGGAGCACCATCAGGTGTTCTAGGAACATAAATTACACATTTAATTTCCTGACAACCTATCACATTTTTGAAGGCCCTTCATATTTCTAACACATAGCATATAGATGCAAAGCAAAGGCTAAACAAAAGATTACCTGTGGTTTTAGTAGTGCAGTTGTCCACAGGAGGAGAGCACTGATCCAGGCAGGCAGGGACGTGGTCAGCGAATTGTCCAGGCAGCAGGCAGGAATATTGTCCATAGTCAGTACAGGCAGGAATACTGTTCATGTACAGTCCGGAGTCAGTGCAGGTAGAGATATTGCCAGCAGTGCCAAAATATTGGTCCTGGTAGTAGGCATGGTCCATAGTACAGGTAGCAGGCCAGGAAAGAATGGGGACAGGGGTAGAGGCTTTTCCCACCCAAATCGCTTTGAAGCCTCCGAGTCTCCAGACCCTAATCTGGGAATGAGAGAACCAAATAATTTGTTTTCTTTATCCAGAAAAATAAATCTGGAGCCCCTCACATATGTGAGATCCCTGTGTTTATGAATCCCATTACTCCAGTATCAGGGTAAAAGATCAGTCCAAGAGGCAGGCAAAAAACGTGGTCAATAAACAGTCCAGGGTCAGTTCCGGAGCAGGCAGAGGTATATTTAGCGTGAGGCAGAAGCGTTGTTGTATAACATGCCAGGGTCAGTTCCGGAGCAGGCAGAGGTATATTTAGCGTGAGGCAGAAGCGTTGTTGTATAACAGGCCAGGGTCAGTTCCAGAGCAGGCAGAGGTATATTTACTGTTAGGCAGAAGCATTGTCATATAACAGGCCAGGGTCAGTTCCGGAGAAGGGGTGTGGAGGAAAATGACAGGAAATGAGAATTACCATGCTTCACTAATAATGTACACAAGTATGGTAATGGCAGAAACATTTGCCTATATAGAGGCCTGGTTGGGAAGGACATTGTGGACAATAATATACAGTATCTCTTCTAGTTCCTCTTCTGGAGCACACCCGGCATTTTGTCTGCCGTTTTCGGCCTGTTTCATGGTGGGTGAGTCTCTCAGGAAAATGCCGTTCACTGAGTCTGCTCACTGCATCACGATCTTTGTCTATAGCGCGGTCGGCAAGTGGTTAAAGTGGTTGTAAACCTCCTACATGAAATATGAACAAAGAATATCCCTCTATAGTGTGTACTTGTCTCAATTAAAAGCACTAAGAGTTATTTCTGTCTGCTGCCTCATTCCTCTGCTATCAGCATGAGTCACTTCTGACAAGTTTTCCTAACACCAAGAGAAAAATGGTGACAGGGAGCTCCAGCTGATTGACAGTCTCAGCTCTGTTCCTTTGTGCTATGTGGAGGGGGTGTGCCCCTTTCCACCAATCAGCTCTCAGAGCTCTTCAACTGAGCTCTGCAGAGTGTAACTTCAGCTCTCCATTTTTCTGAATTCTCAGACAAGCTTTATAATTCAGCAGTTTGAATGGATGTAGAGAAGAGAGGACTGTAGATAGACAGGTACAACTTCTGTAGGAGGATTTGTTTCATCTCGGTGTATCACCTGAGGGCAGCCACATCACTGGGTATATGTAAGGGTTTACAACCACTTTAAGGACTGTTCACCACTGCCAAGATAGGAATAGACTATCACCAGACGAAACAGGAACCCTTGAATAAAAATTAATAATTATAATAATAATAATAATAATAAATATATATTATTTTTAATTGGCATTTTACTCTAACCCTAAATGGGGTTCCTGCTCCCCCTCTGCTCTGCTGGTCTGTTGGAACTTCCAAGTATGAGGTACCAATGGACCTCTTCCTAGGATGCAACGCTTAAGCCTAGCAGACAATTGGCACTCATGAACACTATCATGTGAGGGGGTGGACTATGTCATAAACCACATGAAAGCCCCAACCCTATCAAATATTAAAATTGCACAGGGTTTGGCTCTCAGAGCAATAAAAGAGCGGGGGAGTGCAAAGAAGGAACTTGGGTTGAGGAGTAGTCTGTCAATAGACTATTTGCTCATTTAGATGTCCAGTGGAGCTGGACAATGAACCCATTGGGAGTTGGGAGGTTCAGATGGTCATGGTCTGTGGGACTTGAAGCTTGTTCAAAAAGAAACCAATTTGATTGCTGATTCTTCAGCAACATTAGTGTGTGCTAGGTGAGGAGCATTTTTAATACAAAATGTCCTGCAACTTGCTGGTTCAGATCCAATCTTTTACCGATGGCCAAGTAAAAATACATATTTTGGGAGGCTGTAGCGCCCCCTCCTTCGAGACTCTTTCAAATGATTTTGATTGAAGTCCATTTAGTGCTGGAGCTTAACTTGAAATGCTGTAGCTTCCATGGTGTATGGTGGGTTCAGCTCCAGGGCAATAAAAACTAAGAAAGATGACTGAATATTGAAGTAAAACACCCTTGACTTTTTTTTGGTCTGTATTCCTAATGTTTTTATTATAAAATAAGGACATCTTTAAGCACATACTGTAGTATGACCAGCAAATCTAAAGGTCAATTCAATTAGTTACCTTAACGCTAATCAGGAACGGAGAGGCCCCAGTTGAGGATGTGTCCATAGAAGGAGAGATCATTAGAGAACTTGTCTCTTCAAGAAGAAGAGGACAGCCAGATTGGACAGGATTCTAATCATTGTTCCAGGCAAGGAGAAGTCCAGTTGAGTAAGTGTGTGTAGCAGGAGTGGTCTCAGGGTCATTGGAGGACCTGTTCCTTCAAGGAGAAGAGGGCAACCACATTGGACAGTAATATAAATTATTGCTTCAGGCAAGGAGAAGTTCCAGTTGAGGACATACCCATAGAAGGAACAGTCTCAATGTCATTTGGGGACTTGTCCCTTCAAGGAGAGGAGGACAACTGCATTGGACACTGATAATAACCATTGTTCAAGGCAAGGTGACGTTACAGTTGAAGATGTGTCCATAGAAGAAGAGGGTTAGTGCTCATCAGAGGACCTATCCCTTCAAAGAGAAGATGGCAACTGCATTGGACAGTGATACTAATCAATGGTCCAGTGCATAGGTGTTCACAGCCTATTGCATTTGGGTGTGCACCCCAAAGCTCAAACACATACGTTATGCATGTGTGTGCATGCGTATATATACTGACAGTGTCAGTAGAACAGTGGACGGTGTTAGTAGAGCAGTGGATGGCGTCATATGGGCAAAGATTGGTGTCAGTAGGGCAGTGGATGATGTCAGTCATTTTTATTTTTATTCTTTTTACAATTTTATTTTTTTTTTACAATTTTTTTTTTTATTTGGTGAAATATCAGGGGTCTAAACAAGGAGAATATGCACCACACGGGGTA
This sequence comes from Glandirana rugosa, assembly GCA_018402905.1. Lineage (NCBI taxonomy): Eukaryota > Metazoa > Chordata > Amphibia > Anura > Ranidae > Glandirana > Glandirana rugosa. Next base: position 1,081,572 of record BLSH010559732.1, read on the forward strand.
ATTATGGTGTGCCCTGGCACACCCTGTGCGTACGCCTATGGGTCTAGGCAAGAATACCCAGTTGAGAATAGGTCTGTAGGAGAAGTAGGATCAGGGTCATTAGACAACCTGCCCCTTCAAAGAGAAGAGGGCAACTGCATTGGACAATGATACTAATCAATGGTCCAGTGCATAGGTGTGCACAGCCTATTGAATTTGGGTGTGCACCCCAAAGCTCAAACACATACGTTATGCATGTGTATGCATGTGTATATATACTGACAGTGTCAGTAGAACAGTGGACGGTGTTAGTAGAGCAGTGGATGGCGTCATAAGGGCAAAGATTGGTGTCAGTAGGGCAGTGGATGGTGTCAGTTGTTTTTATTTTCTATTCTTTTTACAATTTTATTTTTTTTTTACAATTTTTTTTTTATTTGGTGAAATATCAGGGGTTTAAACAAGGAGAACATGCACCACACGGGGTGATTAGGGTGTGCCCTGGCACACCCTGTGCGTACGCCTATGGGTCTAGGCAAGAAGACCCAGTTGAGAATAGGTCTGTAGGAGAAGTAGGATCAGGGTCATTAGACAACCTGTCCCTTCAAAGAGAAGAGGACAACTGCAATGGACAGTGATATTAATTATTGTCTCAGGCAAGGAGAAGTCTCAGTTGAAGACATGTAACTAGAAGGCAAAGGCTCAATTTAATCTGGGGAATTGTCTCTTCAAGGAGAAGAGGAGAACTGCTTTGGATAATAATACTAATCATTGTTCCAGTCAAGGAGAGGTTACAGTTGAGCACACAAGAAGAGAGTTCAGGATCATAAGAAGACCTGTCCCTTCAAGGAGAAGAGGATATCTACATTGGATAGTGATACTAATCATTGTTCCAGGCAGGGAGAATTCCCAGTTGAGGATGTGTCCATAGAGGAATAGGCCAGGGTCATTAGAATGATCTGTCCCTTCAAGAAAAAGAGGACAACTGTATTAGGTGGTGATATAAACCTACACAGAAACGACAAACAAATTCTCTGCCATTTGGTCATGATACCATTTATTAAAGGATTGGTAAAGGTTTTTTATTTAAATGCATCCTATGCAATAAGATAAAAATAATGTGTATGTGGCAGCCACCCCTCCACCCACTAATTACTTAACTGAGCCCCTTCTCTCCCCAGCGATGTCCACGAGTGTCTTAGACATCCAGGACCCCCCTCCTGATTGGCTGAGACACAGCAGCAGTGCCATTGGCTCTCACAGCTGTCAATCAAAGTCGGCCAGGCAGCCAATCATTGGAGAGAGGGGCGGGCCGGGTCGGGGATCCGTGTCTGAATGGATATGCGGAGCTCTGACTCGGCTCGGGTGCCCCCTGTAGCAAGCTGCTGGCTGAGGGGGCACTCGATAAGAGGAGGGGCCAGGAGCAGCGAAGAGGAGGATCCAGGCTGCTCTGTGCAAAACCAACTGCACAGAGGAGGTAAGTATACCATGTTTGTTGTGTTTTTTTTTTAAAAAAAAACAAGACTTTACAATCACTTCAACTGCTTCTATTTTTCAAGTTCCAGATCCCAAACCGATCGATAAATTTAAACTATCGCCAGTAGTAACAATCGTACTGTGTGTGGTCCTTGTTTTCCTGGTCATCTTCATTACCTTGGCCATCTACTTCTTGAAAAAAAAAGGTAAATCTGCTGTATTTGTAAATCCATAAAAAACACAAATCATAAATGATAGAAAGGGGGCTATTTATAAAAAAAAATAAAATTACTGTACAAAGGTCTCAGCATTCGCACAGCCACTTCAAATAATTCCCGTTATGTGTTTATTATATATTTCCTATGCTTGTCAGTTCTGTCTTAATTACCACAACTACACTTCTGAAATACAACAATCAGGAAAATACCACAATATGGCTACTAGATATACAGTAGCTGACACTGACAGGTAATACACGTGTTGGGCACATTATGAGGATTATTTACGATGGCTGTGGAAATGGTGAGGCACAGCATTTTTTTTTTTCTTGCAAACAGATCCCTATTGCTTTTCTAATAAAATTTCACATTACTTTAGTAATTGACTGGGGAAGACTAATGTAAATTTTGTAATGAGTATAAATATCTAAAAATAAAATATAAAAAAATGAAAAGCATTCTATTACTTTATGGCAGAGGAGTGTACCCATTTTGTGCCTCCCTTGGAGGCTTCACCTAGTGTCAGACTGATACCCAGGGCCCACCAGAAGAAGACAGGCTGAAGGACACATTGTAAGGGGGCAGAGGACAGGGGTGGCTTCTTCTAAGTAGGAATAGAAAAGGAAGGCTGGTTTGAGGTGTGTTGTTTACAACGGAAAGGCTAGGGAGCAACAATTTACTTTAAATATATCTACTGCCTATTGGGGTGATGTCATAGTGGACGTGTCCTATCCATATAGAGGACCATAGATAATGAGAGTATAGAGGAGAGTAACAAGAGACAGTCCATGTAACAGCACACACTACTGTAATTATTTCTTCACTTCTTCCCATAGGTAGCAAACGGAACAGTATTGGGTATGTCTATCTATCGATCTATCTATCTATCTATCTATCTATCTATCTATCTATCTATCTACTATCTATCTATCTATCTATCTATCTATCTATCTATCTATCTATCTATCTATCTATCTACCTATCTATCTATTTATGTATCTATCTATCTATCTATCTATCTATCTATCTATCTATCTATCTATCTACCTATCTATCTATCTATCTACTGTATCTATCTTCTTTTATCTATATATTCTATCAATTTTCTATAGCTATCATTTTTTGTCCAACTATCTATCTATCTATCTATCTATCTATCTATCTATCTATCTATCTATCTACTGTATCTATCTTCTTTTATCTATATATTCTATCAATTTTCTATAGCTATCATTTTTTATCCAACGTTTGGTCTATCTATCTATCTATCTATCTATCTATCTATCTATCTATCTATCTATCTATCTATCTATCTATCTATTTATGTATCTATCTATCTATCTATCTATCTATCTATCTATCTATCTATCTATCTATCTATCTATTTATGTATCTATGTATCTATGTATCTATGTATCTATGTATCTATCTATCTATCTATCTATCTATCTATCTATCTATCTATCTATCTATCTATCTATCTATCTATCTATCTATCTATATATCTACCTGTCTGTCTATCTAATTATCTCAATTTACATTTATTCACCAGAGAGACAATTGTTGAGACCATAGAAATGACAGATGACCAAAAAGGAGGTAAATATTTTGTCGTTCTTCAGAATCCCCTCACTCACATACATTCTCTGTACTGTATAACACTTTCATGTCTCCCATCTTTTATAATAAGGCACGTGGATAGCTCCCTGATCATGACAAGTAAACTGCGAATCTCTGCTCTGACCATTGTGAAATGAGGACACGATGGGGTTGATTTACTAAAACTGCAGAGTGCAAAATCTGGTGCAGCTGTCAATGGCAGCCAATCAGCTTCTAATTTCAACTTGTTCAGTTAAGCTTTGACAATAAAACCTGGAAGCTGATTGGTTCCTATGCAGAGCTGCACCAGATTTTGCGCTCTCCAGTTTTAGTAAATCAACTCCTATATCATTATTTTACAAACATTTACTGCAGGACTATTCTATCATATACAGTATGCAATGCCCATTGGACTTTCCAATATGGGGAAGTAGAAGAAACCACAACCATGACTTGATTGTCTCTCATTTTGACAGTAAAATTGGATCTAGAGGGGAGGAGTCCCTCATCTCTAAATCCTAGTTGTTTAGGCAGAAGAACAAATCACAAACTATTCACAGCATAATAGTAAAGTGGAAAACATACTCAAGTGCAGCACTTACTGGCTACAAGGAGATGTTTATATGCAGTATTTCATAAGTAGATGAGATACGAAGAACTAAAAAATGAAATGTTGGTGTGATCTGTTTTTAGGAGCCAACAAAACAAATCCATTGAAATGCATAGAGCAAGATAACTAAATAACCAAGATAACCAATGAGTCTAAATAATAAAAAAAAAAAATTGAATGCATCTAAAACAGTGGTTCTCAACTCCGGTCCTCAGGACCCACCGACAGGCCAGATTTTAAGTATTACCTTGGGGAAATGCAGACTAGAATACTGCAATCACTGAGCAGCAAATGATATCACCTGTGATGTATTTCAGTTATCCTGAAAACCTGGCCTGTTAGTGGGTCCCGAAGACTGGAGTTGAGAACCACTGATCTAAAAGATCTTACCTGACCCTCGAGTGCGTTGCCAAATGTAACTGCCTCCTTGGTGTTACCCGACAACCACTCTTCTCTTGGTATTCCTCCACAATGATTGGCTATTGGTACTTAGAAATGGTCTATTTATTCCCTTGCAATGATTAAAGTAAAGCTTGTTGAAGGAACTATGGGAGCTGCCATTGCTAAGCTCATTTTAAAGTACGAGTTCCCTACATGTATCAATCCTTCGGCATCAATACCAGAGTCACTAACCTGGAAGGAATAGGCAGACCAGGAAAGTTAGAGAAAAGTCAGAAGTTTGTATTCTAGTGATTCAAGGTTATAAACAGGGGATCGGCATGGCAGACTGGCAATCAGCATTTGAAAATAAGAAATCAGCAATGGCGACCTTCATGTTTTTCTCCAGGAAGGTTTCCTATAAGCGCAAACTGACTACGTATTTAACTTTCAGCTTATGAAAACCCGACAATGATTCGAAGACAGCAGGAGGTAATGTCATTTTATTTGTTTATAAATTATTTACCTGTCATTTTATTTATTTACATAGTTTTCAATCAACAGCTAATTCTTATGTATACCATGGATCAACATTTTTTGAGTTTTAACTAAATTCCCAATTTTACCATATTCCTTTCAGTGGAGATCAGATCTTTAGTTTTTTATTTAAAAAAAAATGTGACACTGTGAGATGCATTTATTAAAAAAAAAAAAATGTACAAATGACCCAAATAATGAATTTATAATTATGGCTCCATCTAGTGACCATAATGCAAAATTTTCCTAAGATACCACATTCAGGAAAGTACTACATTATGACCACTAGATGGAGATGGCCATCAGAGGTAATATACACTGAGCAAAATTATAAACGCAACACTTTTGCGTTTGTCCCTATTTATCATGAGCTGAACTCAAAGATCTACGACTTTTTCTATGTACATAAGGCTTATTTCTCTTAAATAGTGTTCACAAATCTGTCTAAATCTGTGTAAGTGAGCACTTCTCCTTTTCTGAGATAATCCATCCACCTCACAGGTGTGGCATATCAAGATGTTGATTAGACGGCATAATTATTGCACAGGTGTGCCTTAGGCTGGCCACAATAAAAGGCTACTCTATAATGTGCAGTTTTATCGCACAGCATAATGCCACAGATGTCGCAAGTTTTGAGGGAGTGTGCAGTTGGCATGCTGACTGCAGGAATGTCCACCAGAGCTGTTGCCCTTGAACTGAATGTTCATTTCTCTACCATAAGCCGTCTCCAAAGGCATTTCAGAGAATTTGGCAGTACATCCAACCGGCCTCACAACCACAGACCACGTGTGACCACACCAGCCCAGGATCTCCACATCCAGCATCTTCACCTCCAAGATCATCTGAGATCAGCCACCCGGACAGCTGCTGCAACAATCGGTTTGTATAACCAAAGAATTTATGCACAAACTGTCAGAATCCGTCTCAGGGAAGCTCATCTGCTGCTCGTCGTCCTCATCGGGCTCTCGACTTGACTGCAGTTCATTGTCGTAACCGATTTGAGTGGGCAAATGCTCACATTCAATGGTATCTGGCTCTTTGGAGAGGTGTTCTTTTCACAGATGAATCCCGGTTTTCACTGTACAGGGCAGATGGCAGACAGCGTGTATGGCATTGTGTGGGTGAGCGGTTTGCCGATGTCAACATTGTGTATGGAGTGGCCCATGGGGGCGGTGAGGTTATGGTATGGGCAGGCGTATGCATGGGCATCCGCAAGTGCCCCCCCCTGGAATCAGGGATCGCAAGGTGTCCGCCATAGGTGTGTGCACGGTTGTGCCCAGGCGCCACACACACCCTAATCACCCGAGTGCAGGGCACAGAGTGTGAGCAGGTGCTGGGCGTTGGAACACTCTCCATGTACCAGCACCCGGCACAGGAAGGTAGATTACACTGTGGATGGCAGCCGGCAGTCTAGCATCGGGAGTCAGCACACACAAAACCCTTCCTGCTCTCCCAGCTCTGCATATACAGACAAAGGGGGGGCAAGGTGGGTTATCCACAGCCACTCAAGCCTGCAGCGTGTATCAACAGGAGCCTGACCTGCCAATGTGAGTTATAGACAACTCTCTTCTGTGGGGGGAAGAGAGCTCGGACCCGTGTTGGCACGTGTGTGGATACC